>JAECUM010009609.1:0-23459 GCA_016617855.1 Megalonaias nervosa | reverse complement strand
GACATTCGTTGGAGAAACAGACAACCACCTATTTTGTAGAGCGATATTTGTTACCGCATTTGAGACTGACATAAATTTTCCAAACACACAAAATAATAAAATAGATGGCGCGTTCGTTCGACACGGAAGTAGTTCTCCTCTTGTACGTCTCAGATTGATTATAAGTTTCAAGATATCTTTCACGCCATCGGTAAGAAATCACAGATAATATTGATGTTCAATTAAGTCTTAAAAAAGTGACCCCACGGTCAAAAAATATTAATTTATAGTTTCTTCTCTTCGCGGAAGCTATGTTAGATGGTAATGTTAATATCGAGTATAATTTTGTGTTAGAACTATATCATATTGTGATTTATCCAATACACAAGTGTGTCTGCAATCGGCATAGTTTTCCTCTTTTTGTTACAGGTACTAAATTATCTTACTCTTTGTCAATTCTAGATTTTGCCACTTTATTCTGAGTAGATTTTAAATTATTTCCTCATATGCTATATTAGCACCAAAATAAGTTCTGAAATCATTTTAGCAATCATTTTAATATCACACATTTAAAACTGTCAATAATTGTCATTCGCTTTTATTCTTATTTTGTGAAACTGTAAAGTGTCAGGAATTCTTCTATCTTTGTCAGAAATACATATTCATTAATTTTGAAAATGTAATCATAATAAGAATTAATTCTTATTAAGTTTTTCTATTAATGTTTGTGATTTTAACATTATTTTAATTATTGTGTTTTCACAGCCAGCTGAGAGTATCCGACTGAGCGATACTCTCAGCTATTATACCTTATGGGGGGGGGGGGGGCGCAAAATCTTTCATTGAGAACACGGCTTTCATGATAAATCGGCGTAAAACACAATTCATATCATTCCAACAGTGAAAAACACAAGTAAGAATTATTAAAAGTGAAGAATAAGTCAAATTTAGAAATTGTTTTATGAAACAAAGACTCCAAACGATTTTGAAAACATTTAAAAGTTTCAATAACAACTATAAGTACAATATTGAACAGCGTATCATAGTACGAGTTCTTTTTGGAACTATTCGATATGTCGAATGAATTACTCATTTATCATTAATTTTATTTATATATCCCATGAATTACTCAATTATCGTAAATTTATATACCCAATGAATTACTCAATTATCATAAATTTATAAATCCTATGAATTACTCAGTTATCATAATTTATATATCCCATGAATGACTCAATTATCATAAACTTACATATCCCACCAATTACTCAATTATCATAAATTTATATATTTAATGAATTACTCAATTATCATAAATTTATTCATCCCATGAATTATTCAGTTGTCATAAATTTATATATCCCATGAATTAATCAATTATCATAAATTTGTATATCCCACGAATTAATCAATTATCATAAGTTTATATATCCCGTGAATTAATAAATTATATATATATATATATATATATATATATATATATAATATATATATATATATATATATATATATATATATATATATATATATATATATATATATATATATATATATATATATAACATGAATTAATCAATTATCTAAAATTTATATATCTCATGAATCATTCAATGATCATAAATTCTAGAAAGTAGAATAACTGAATAAGAAATCCCAGGAATTCTCTTTGAAACTTAAAATCTGGTAAATTGGGTGATTTCTTTCAAGTTATTTTTTCAGTGCCACAGGAAATTAGTCGGTACTGTATGAGAGTTCTGAAACATTATTAAATTTAAAACAGTTTTATCGTTTCATGCATTAACCTACTGTTTAATTCAAATTATTACTCAGTCGTGCTCTCATATATTACTACTGAAACAACCCCCAAAATGTACATATCAGCACGAGACTGAATCATTGTTTAATTCAATTTTTACTGCCCTATATTTCTTTCATATACTACCTATTGTTGATACCCCGGTCCCATTATGCGCATGTCATCGCTAGCACATTGCTGGATTCCCTTCAAACTGCAAGTATTTCAATATTGTTCCTGAGTCGAAGATAAGTGCAGCTTACAGTGAAACCTTGCAATAGTAGCAGTGTACCTACAACATGTCACATGAAGCCAATCTGTCTTCTGTTGGTCCTAAGTATCCTAATTATATATACGTAGTACCAAAGAAGTATCTACTTAATTTACGATGCTTCACATTTCCTTGTTGAATTAGCATTTTTTTAAAGTTATGCTAGCATCCTTTCATGGCCTCAAATTTAGCCTACGGTTTGATACCCACCTACGATACACTGACCCCAACCATATTTGCAATCAGTCATTTAAATAATGGATAATTCACTTTTGACAAAAGAAGTAAAAATGCTTGAATTCTCAGTCTGATGCATATTTCTGTACAGTGTATTCTACAAACCCAAAGCCTTACCTGCTTACGGTCAATATCCAGGCTTGGCACCGAAAAGAAACCTACGCGTGATTATAAAGGCCAGAGATAAAGCAAAAACCTTTAGTCAGGCAGATGATGAATTTCAAACCCACGTGACCTAGGGATGGATCACTTTCGTGAAAATTAAAACAAAATGTTATCCTTATGGAAAGTGCTTTTATGAGGATTGTAAGTCTGTGTTTGCTAGGAACAGGTTAATTTTATTTACTCTGTGTACTGGAATCCACATAATGAACACCTGATATCAAAAGTATCCGCTAAGCTTAGTGGTTTGTTAATGGAGTGGTCAGCACATTAAGGATGGTCATAATTTATTATAAGAACACTCCAGATGAAACAGCTATCTTGTTTTGCCATGTTTTTTGTCATTATTAATAATCTTTTTCTTTGCTGTTGTCATGTTTCCTTCTTTCTTTGACATCTGATAAATGGGAGTACTTGCAAAGAAAACAAACGCTGCTAATCAATGCACCTATTTTCGAGTAGGCCAGTTTATTTGATATGATTTACTAGAATTCTATCAAAATAGCACGTGGACCGCTCCGGTGGCCTAATGGTTAGAGCGTCCGCATCCGATGCGGGAGATCGTGGGTTCGATCCCCGGCCGAGTCATACCAAAGACTTATAAAAGTGGTACTAACAGATGCCTCGCTTGGCGCTCATTATTGAGAGGTTAGTGTTAGGACTGGTCGGCCTGGTGTCAGGATGATGTGACTGGATGGGACATCATGCTACATGTCTGCAGCATGATGTGCCAATGCTAGACATCACCATAAACTGCCAAACTGCAACATCGTAGCGATATGACTGAAAAATTGTTAAAGCTACGTAAAAATCCAAATCGTACACACACACATACACACACACACACACACATACACACACACACACACACACCCCGATCGCACTTGATGTTAAGAAACTATCACTTGTGTTGATCTAACATTGCAATTTGGCAATTATAAACGACTTATTTAAAGGAATATCACCATGTTGTACAGGATTTATGTTGTACCAGTCTATAGCCACACTCGGACATTACATTCCGGATTGGTCTAGCACTACGAGAGTGTGACAACCATCGAAAGTTCAGAGATATTTATTACAAGTAGATAGCTGAATGATAACAATTAAAGTAGGTGCGTGATAAGATCGAGCAGAATATGGCAGACATTTTGCGAGTCTACTGCAACTGGACTAAGTTCACAATTGGCCTTACGCCAGACGATAGATCGCTCCGCCTACCAAATCACGTGACTTAACCTCCGACAAACATGCAGTATTTGGCAAAGAAATATGTTTCAGTTTAAGTGATATGTTTGTTTTAATGTGATCTGTATTATTCTTAAAAATATAAAATTACAAAGTTGCATTAATTATACTGCAGTAGACAATATTTATATATGTAGTTCAAGTTCGGACATTAATAACCTAAGTGTTTTATTTCAGTAAATAATAACAATCAATTGTATAGCTGTTTAAGAACTTATTCATATGAAAGGAAACTTGCTCCAAAAGATGCTGATGTATTTAGCAGATAATGTTATCCTTGTTAATTTTATCTGACTTATGTTTATGCTGCCTTGGAAGTATATGAATTAAAAATTAATAACAGAATCGTAAATAATTGCTGTTTAGAAGTATACTGTTGTACATAATAATTTTAAGGTCTGCTATGTTCGACAGATGGAATTTTGATCAATGATGTCTGCTGATGTAAACATGTAAATGCATGCTTAATACATCGGAAGATAATTATTTGAAACCTTTATTTTGTATTTCTTTATTACTAATTACATTTTTGTATCCCCATCCCTCCTTCAACCCAATGAGAAAGTAAAGCGTCACTCTAGTGTCTGAAAGATCGAGACGATAAATCATTAATTTTGGGACGAGCCAACATTAAAGTGTAAATTTTCAAACTTTAAAATAATGCAGCCTTGGGTTCAGTGCTTCCTATACAAGAATAAATAATATATATGAAAGCCCGAAAGTTAGGGGGTTTTCCACCTATATTCTTGAAACGTAATTTTTACATATATATTTTTCAATTTCAAATTCTTTTTTTTTTCAAGCTATCAACGGGGCATACTTGTATGCAAACAAACACGTTGTAAATGTCGTCAATTGTGTCGTTATTCAGCTGATCGTACACGCGACAAGTCGTTATCCATCGAAGTTTTGCCTATGTTTCGGGAAAGGAATACATCTAATTCCTCCATTTAGACAATCTGGATATTGACTGTCAGAATTACAAGACTTTTTTTCACCGTTATCGATCGAGAAATCAACAAATCATTGCAAACTTTGTAAATACTTATCATAATCAATTCACTGTTGTTTTAAGCAGCTTGTCGGAGGAAAATGGCGGACTTAAGCAATGACTGGAGGTGTGCCTAATTTACGCTTGCTGATTGGTTAATTGATCCAGCGTGATTGACAAGTGGCGATAGGTCAATTTGCTTTAGGTTGTCTATTTTTAAAGTATTTGCCCTCTCCTATTGTAGGTGGTAGCCCGAGGCGTACATGCAGGTTTTATTGGCACTCATTTAAAAGAAATTGTTTATTGTTGAGAATATGACGATTGTGAAGAGAGCTATCTGAGTGTGAATTTTGTTTGCAGTGTACATCGAATAATTGGGCAGTAATACTGCTCGGCAAGTGAAATATGTGACCCATGGCACGTAGCTTTCTTAACTCTTCGCGTCTTCAAACAATGCCAGATAGCATATGACCAAAACTTGATAATGTTTTGCCTAGGAAGAAATTTTTGATTAACATATTATTTGTTTGGATTTGGAAAAACTGAAAACTTTAATAATGAACCACTAATGTACAGAATATAAAGGAAAATATTTGTGTAATGAGTCCTTTCAATGGTTCTTACAAAGGAGCAGGGGGTACATGACTATTAAATCTTTCATTCTGAGCACACTTTTAAATCAACAAATTTCACATTGCCCACACTTGTACATGTCATCGACAATTTAAACATTTCTTAATCTGATATTTTGAGAAATATCAAATTTATATTTTTGAAATGTTTATTTGAAAATTCCAAACTGTGTAAACTTTTAAATATTTACCTCTTTGCATAACTTAAGTTGTATTAGTGCGAACTAAAGTGACGTTTTCTTGTATTTCCACTCACTTTCCACATCATCATTTTCAATATTTCCATAATCTAAAGTCAGAATAGGGCCTTCATTGAAAACACGTGAAGAAGTCAGTCTAATTGACATAGTTCCTGCAGGTCATTTTCTATTTATATTAGGTCTTTGTAGTTAATTTCCTTGATTATAATGGTATGATATATCAGCAACACGTATCCAGCTTACAGCGATCGTTTATAATCATAGTTACATTGTGCTTCAAGTGAGAAAGGGGATAAACACTCATTAGTACAGCCCACTCCGTCTATCTAATTAGCCATTTTAAACTGTCAGAGAATTAAATATGTGAAAAGAGAAACGAATGTAAAATGTGCCAAATTTACTTTTCCCCACTTGGATGTAAGGAAACAGGAAAAGAAGTTAAGTCTAACACGGAATACAATCCCTTCTATTGTTAATTTTGGTTCAGACGTTGATCAATATAGTACGGCACTGTAGCATCATTATTCATGAACCATTTAATTTAATAATTACTGGCTGAGACTCTTATGTATACACCAGAAGTTTTTCAAACATATCATTTAAATCGCCTTGCTACAGTTGATTGTTTTTGTTTGAAATTACATATCATTTAGTTGTTCCCAATTAAAGTTATAGTGTATATGGCTAAAATCCGGTGTTGAAGTTTGGGTTCAATTTCTTTGTTTTTTAAATCCTGATGAATCAATCAATTACATACCATTCGGTTAGATTGAAAATGGTTGTTGTTGTTGTGGGGCTTAACGCCATTTTTCAGCACACGATAGGCTATACATGGCGGCCAGTACTAAAAATGGAATCTTGAAAATGGCGGCCAGTATTAAAAATGGAATCTTGAATTAGGTCCTGTTGGCATTTTTATTTTGATGATAATGTTACTTTTGCTATAATTATAGAATGAATAGATGATTTCTTAATTTGCACTAATTAGCCCTTGATCATTATTTCTATCTTTATTTGGTAATAAGTTTATGAATATCCTCCTGTTACTTGTCAGTCTGTGGGAGAGAGAAGAAGATTAAGTTCCGAATGCTTGTTAATCCATTATTGTTAATAATCCATCTGACGCTATTGTGATTTTCCGGCTCTAAAGTAGTGTAACCTTTTTTTTTTTTTTTCATTAATTTTAGTGTATCGCATAAAACCTGTACAAATGACTGGAGAGAAAATGCTAGTATAAGTGGGGGGAGGGTGTTTTCTGTCTGCCTATGTGGAAAGTATTTGTGAAGTGATGAACTTAGACTTTTGAAACAGTCCAAAAATGTTCAAAAATATATTTAAAATATGTTTCAGAAACTTCCATTTTTTTTTTTTGGAGGACAAAATGAACATTAAGCTTGAAGGATCGGGAACAGAAGTGCCGAACTGTGAAATCACAAAGTAATTCTTGAGACATTAACGGAGAATAGCCGATACAATTAGATTTGTTACTGTTTATTCACAATCAGAAAGTCTGAAGAGGTAGTCTTAATCGACTGCTAACACAGAGTTTTGGGTCGCGATCAAATTACTCTTGAAGAGTGGATGCCAAAGAAAAGGATGGCAACAATTTTTTTTGCTAACATAATCAGTTACGCTAGCCGAGAGACAAACTCTCAGACCATACCCTTAGGATGACTCCATAAACAACATCAAATAGACATGATCATCAAATGTAGGATGACTCCACAAACAACATCAAATAGACATGATCATCAAATGTTGCTGATGCATATAATGCCTTCGAAACTCAATGGCCAAATATGAAACACAATTCATGCGAGAAACGTTTCATACCACATATAGCTTATGTAAAAAGCCTCGAGTGACACAGCTGATCCCCACACTTGTGACTTAAACGTCATTTACTCGAATTACAAAAGGGTTCGTGTCAGTAAAATAAAATCTGTATTCACAGGAAGTTGTAGACCGACTCGGGAAACAGTCAATGTTTCATTCCTGAAGACTAAGAAAAGCTGACCCTGTTAAAATCTTAATAATAAAGCTTCTGATAAAAAGCTTTTCTTTTCTGACACCGATGTAATCTGAAAGGAAAATTGTATTATCTCCAACAAGCTCACTAACACTACTATTTCATTCAAATGTGAAGCAGAATTATGGCGGTGTGCTAATCGCTGCCAAATCACCCATCCGCGATAAAACGTATACTCCCACCTGCCGGTTACACGATCAAAATCTATAAGCATCTAGCTTGATAACGACCCTGATGTTTAATCTCCTGTTTACAAACGTTGACATTGATACACAGGATGAAGACGAGTACCTTGTCAAACCCCAAGCTGATGTACAAACTATGCCTGAGCCTGTCATTCAGTTATTTCTTGTAAATATTTAAGACATTGCACGAGTAAAAAATGAGCATTCTACTCAGTGTAAACCTGTAACATATGAATTACTGATAAATAATTGTTCCATAACGGCTGTCAAGAAGATGAAACCGACTGTAGTAGAGAACAGAGTTTCGTGAATTTGCTGAAAACGATACCTATATCTGAGTCACAGATGTGTCTATAAAGTTATACGACGCATACACCTCTCATACGCAAATGTAATCTTAGGACGTAACAATTCCAAAATAGATGATTCATTATGCCCCTCCATGTTGTACCAATATGTTAATTTTTAGATCCGGGTTCATGGACTTGTTTGATCGCCATTACCGGTGTAATCGGAGTTCAGGTAGGAGGAAGATATTCCATATTATCTATGAAAATGTGGCCTCTGATGCCACAGCCCACGCCACAATCGGGGCCTGCAGCCAGGATGTCACAGCCCACGCCACTATCGGGGCCTGCAGCCAGGATGCCATAGCTCACATCACAATCGGGGTCTGCAGCCAGGATGCACAATTCACACATCCATCGGGGTCTGCAGCTAGGATGTACAACCCACACCGCTATTGGGTATGTAGCCAAGATGCAAAACTTTGTTATCA
The DNA here is from genome assembly GCA_016617855.1 of Megalonaias nervosa. Lineage (NCBI taxonomy): Eukaryota > Metazoa > Mollusca > Bivalvia > Unionida > Unionidae > Megalonaias > Megalonaias nervosa. The sequence continues at coordinate 14,952 of JAECUM010009609.1, read as the reverse complement.
TCTGCCCATCCTCCTGTGACGTCGTACCAAATGTGATCACACTACCTCATTCGGTGTAGACGAAGTTTAGGCAACAGGAAAACTGACTGACGTAGGGAAAAAAAGAGCCGACACTGATGAACATACATAAGATATCACAACATATCCTGGAAAGATGCAACTTGCAAAAAATATAAGACGTCGATAATTGGATTTTGGGCGGGAGTATCTCGACGAACAGAACTGGCTTAGAGTTCTATTTTATTAACGAGAGAAATATAAATGCCCTTTAAATGGATCGAACTGAGATACCCTACATTACAGCTCAACTGATGTAGGATGCGCTGTTCAAGCTCCACCACCATGAATGGTTACCATAGTTCCAGGCAGACAATTAGCACGACGATAAAATCAAAGAAAGAAGAAAATAACCCTTCATTCTGATGTATAATAAGATCTGTGGGCATGCGCATATTTTATTGATTTCTAATAAATAGGCATGATTCACGCCTCTGGATGACAATCCTGTTTGTAACGGTCTAGTATTGGTAGGAATAACCAGACAGTTCCATTGTAGTTTTGATCCATTGTGCGTACTTCTGAACGTCCTCAAAAACGCCGGGTTCGTTTGTTTTAGTGCAGTCACCACCGGAAGAAGCGATTCCTGAGAAAATAAATCAATGACAAAAAAATGCATAACATAACATAACATTAATCTTATTATAGCAAATAACTATTTACATCAGTAATAAAACAATATTTGATACAACTATTCTAGTAATGAAATTCACCGTTACGGTTAAAGCGTAAGTAAATTAAAGATGTATTTACGCAAAATAGACAGGATAAAAAATGTCTTTCACCTTGAATGTACCATTTTCCGTTTAGATCTTTGCAAAGAAGGGGGCTTCCAATGTCATCCTGAAGAATAGAATCAAGAGATCTAAGATTATGTAATAAATGACTAATATTGCTACTACTACTACTAGCAATAATAATAATAATAATAATAATAATAATAATAATAATAATAATGATGAAGATGAAAATAAGGAGGAAAAAAATAGATTCTTTAGTAGTGGTAGTAGTAGTACCGCTACTACTACTTTCAACTACTACAACTACTTCATAGATGACGACTAGAATTGTGATGATAACAGTGATATTCGTTTATTGCTAGATGACAGGTGGAAATGATCATTTATGACATAATTAAGCTAGAATTAAAGGTTAACCTCCAAATTTAATTGCAGAAAGTCTTCTGTCTGTCTCACAAACTGAACCAATTATATGTAAATAACTCTTTAATAGTACAACACTTACAGCACAGAAATCCTTGCTCCCATTGTTGTGTCCGGCACAGATTTCACTATCCGGAACGAACTCCGGCCAATGTGTCTGGCACACCGTGTCCGCCAGAATAGGGATGTCAATCTGTTTCAAAACTTCATTTCCAGTTGCTGCAAATACATACATACATACATACATACATACATACATACATACATACATACATATTGGGTTTAAGGTTTATGTTTAATTGTTTCTTTGATACGTTACCAGGAAAAGGACTAGATTATTATCATACCATTTTGATGGAGTCATTCTTAAGAAGCAACTGAGCGCATGAATAATATATTTGATCCATCCAAAAAATGTATTATTAATTAGGTTTTCAGCTTCTATTTTCTAAATAGGTCAGAACATCTTCCAAAGACTGTCGAGTTTAATCAGTGTGATTTACGGCAAATTCGGATGTAGAATGTTTCTAACAATACATTAGCAGTCAGATTCTAACGATGAGAGCGAAGGGTGTGTTTATATGAAGCTGAAATTCTACCTCAATATTGCACCACTATCGCTTTGTTGCAGTTCAACAACAGTTATTTTCTTATCGGACAAAACGAACTTATTGTATCCAGATTAAAAGATCCCATTAGCTGTATCTAAAGATATGAATATACTTTTACCAAAAAAAAAGTATTTACTAGACGTTGATCCCCATCCGGGCAAATAGCAGACTTGACCAACTTGGTACTGGTGGGAGGAGTCGGGTAGGCAGACTGGTCTAACGTTGTCGCTCATTTCGATTGTTTCTCTAGTAACAATGAGGGCAACGTCGTTTGCCAGACTGGAACTGTTGAAGCCTGGATGTACAACAACACGTGAGAAGTGGTAATACTTCTCACTGGGATTAGCTGTTTGGATATTTTGCTTGCCAAGGTAAACTTTCCAGTGTCTAAGGTCTAGGTCATATTCGATATATCCTGGACTGAATAATAATAATAATAATAATAATAATAATATAATAATAATGACGTTTTCTTACGACACCCACCCCCAAAGAAAACTTTATCAGATTGATATAGATTGTGAATACAATATCTTAGTTGATAATTTCATTAGCGTCGTGAATTTTTTGGAATCAATGTTCGCCTATTCCTTGTCATGCTTCATTTGCGTGACATCCAAAGCCTGCATGCACAGAGACATATCTATTTATCTATCTATCTATCTATCTATCTATCTATCTATCTGTCTGTCTGTCTGTCTGTCTGTCTATCTATCTATCTATCTATCTATCTATCTATCTACGATTTTGCTTTAAAACTGTGCATTTGTATATCGGTTAAAATTACCATTGTTCATTAAGTTAACCAAAAAGTATGACGAGTTTATTTCTCGAATTAACAGTCCTAATCAGACTAGACCTTTCGATTATTATTATTATTATTATTATTATTATTATTATTATTATTATTATATACTCTAATAGTAATTAAGAAGGTTAATAAAACATGAATCTAAAATCTGAAATAAAGGAAAAACTCTGCAACTGTTTTGAATCAACAAATTATGTTTCACATTAGGGTCTTGAAGTGCTTGATAAAAGGCCACCTTATCGTAACTGTCATAAGAAATATATATATATATATATATATATATATATATATATATATATATATATATATATATATATATATATATATATATATATATCTTTACTCTTGCTATATTATAATAAGTTCAAAAAAAGGAAACAGAACGAAGATTCTCAACCCGTGACTTCAAAATGGATCAGTCTATCTTCAGTTGCCATGTGTACCAAAATAACAATGTCCGTTCACTGTAGTCTTGATTAGTCAATAAACTGACATTCAGATCTTGCTCACCCTTGGAAATGTTGGGCAGATGTGACGAGGACATGATCGCCAAGTACAGTGGCACTACCGGCAATGAACCCTAAATCATCTACAACCAGACCCTATAAAAATAGATTTAAAAAAGATAATTATAATATTAGGAACAATACGATTTTAATGTTGCAAAGTATAATGTAGGCGTTCTTTGAAAATACTATTTTTAATAATGGGAAAATTGCATACGCCTTCTTATCTTTTCCGAGCAGTGCTCAATTCCGGAGTGCCACGTCACATATTAGCCAATGATCCAATACTTACTGTGTGCATTTCCTGTTCATTACAAGTTATTTGGATCACCATACGTTTTACATAGAAGAAACGAATCATAAAGATTTGGCAGAAAAGTATATTCCTTATTAAGTGAACGAAGAATAGGCATTCCAGTATATTTTTCTCCAAAGTTTAAATGTAGTTTGTGCAAAGATAATGTTCGCACAATATCACTTGTCGGAAAATTTCAATTATAATGAAACAAAACAGAAAGATTATATTTGCTTTAATATAATTTCCTTCATTGTCACATGTATCAAGTAACGACCTGGACAAATTCAAAAGATATTGTAGTTACCATTCAAGTAAGTATTAAAGCAAATGCATGTTTACATTTAACATAGACTGTATTAAGATCATTGAGCTGCAATGCGAAAATACTTGAAATATTTTTCAGTCACTCTTTGCGAAAGCTGATGTGCACTACTTGCAAGAAAACATTTTTCGCTATCGTAAAAAATATTCCAGACATACTGAGAAGTTACATGTTTCAAAAGCCGAAGAAAAATCGAATTGTCACTACCTGAAAGTGTCGCAAATATTAAATACTAAACAATAGCAAACATGTTGCCTATACCTGTACTTTTTTCCTGTAGTCTATACCTGTACTTGTTTCCTGTAGCCTAAATCTGTACTTGTTTCCTTTAGTCTATACCTGTACTTGCTTCCTATACCCTATACTAATACTTGTTTCCTGTAGCCTATACCTGTACTTGATTTCTTTAGCCAATATCAGTACTTGTTTCCTATAGCCTATACCTGTACTTGTTTCACGCAGCCTATACCTGTTCTAGTTTCATGTAGTCTATACCTGTACTTGTTTCATACAGCCTATACATGTACTTGTTTCATGTAGCCTATACCTGTTCTCGTTTTCTGCTTTGGCTTGTTTTAAATACAATTTTGTACTTTCTTACAATGTATGGCCATGATCCAGGAGTTGCCTCTCTCCCGCCAACGATTCTACTTGTGACAGGTTGGACTGTAGGAATACCGCATGGAATACCTTCATAAAAAAGATGATAAAAAAATTTTGTTTATGAATTTTTGGTTCTTTTATTATGTGTATCTTATCCACATTCATATTTTACACTTCACTTTAAACACACTATGATGGTAAGCTTATACATTATTCGAAAAGGAAACATACATACATACATACATACATACATACATACATACATACATTGATACATACATACATAATACATACATACATACTTACATACATACATACGTACGTACGAACATCCATCCATCCATCCACACACACACATCCATCCGTACATCCGAGAGAGAGAGAGAGAGAGAGAGAGAGAGACTTACTCTGTGCAGAGACCAAGGCCAAAAGGCCGGATGTGAAAACAAAATAAAACATTTTGGCTGAAAGGTAAATAAAAGTCATGAATCTGCACCTGTACTTCCGTCTAGAGTTTTATGTAATAATCATACTGAGATAAACGCATCCATGTATATTATTTAAGTCAGTTTTCAGTGTTTAGATTGGTTTCAGTTATGTAAAAGGTTTATTGTTACTATCTAATGACATTTGTAAAGATAGTTATGTAGCATCACACACACACACACACACACACACACACACACACACACACAATCACACACTGCACGAACTCTTCTTAGTAAACATTTAATGTAACAGCAAAAGCAACGATATGTTTAGACGAATTGCACAGAACGTACTTCCAAAAAATTAAGTATTTCATAATTGATACTTTGAATATTTATAACAATCACAGCGAGAATAACGATTGCTTCAAACTTTCTAATACATACAAGCAGACTAAAGTAATAGACATGGATAATTCAGAAAAAATAAACAACAAATTTTATCTAACTGTTTAAGTATTTGACAAATACAGAAGACCAAAGCGCTCAAATGTCTAACTGCTCGATAAGGGTCCCTGAATCTTTATAAATTAAACAGCACATTTTAATTTTTTTTTTCATTATATTTTGTCATCTCTTGTATTTATTTATTTATTTATCTGATAGGATAAGAACCACAACGGACAGACGGGAAGTATTGGTATTTCTAATTCCATGTAGCGTCTGCATGAAAACTGCCCGGAAGCATGGATAATTAAGATTCACTGAGATAGCTTTATTATAAATGTAGTGTTTGTTCAAATTTTAGTGATATTGTTTATTGGATCCATGTTCCTGCCATAGAACACACCGAGAAACAATAAACCACAAGCAGTAGCCAAACATGGAAAGGATAGGTGGACAGTGTACTACCCTAAGGGAAAGAAGAGGTTGTTTGAAAACCATTCAAAGAGAAACCAACTTTTGGTGCATGAATTATAGTAGTTCATTTGCCCAAGTCATCAACTTTATGACGTAATTACTAAGGTACTTTAATTAATAGTTTATTTGGTATGTCCTGTTTAATGTTCATATAATGGAGACTGTGTCTAGGACTTAAATTATACTGGGCCAAATTTGACCTTGAATTAACACTGATATATTATTGTAGTATGCCCATGAGATTTTTCCATATAGTTTGAACTTAATTGAGCAGTCGCAAAAAATAGACTTTGCAGACGGATGGATGATTAAATGTTTTCCAAAACATAGGTTTCATCGAAAGAAACACAAATTTATTAATGACAATACCAATGTGTACCGCTTTATTTATAAAAAATAGAAATGCCTGAAATCTGCCACATATTCTTATGAAATACTTACATGACTGCGGTCAATATCCAGGCTTAGCAATGAAGGGAATTCTACATATGCTTCTAAAGGTCACAGATAAAGTTAAACCTGAAGTCACGACGTTCACCGATCATGTACTTCAAAGCCATGTGACTTGAGTATGGATGATTTTTCCAGAAAATGACCCAAAATAACCTCTTATGGAATGTGCCATGATGTGCACTGTACATTTGTATTTACTAGAAGCAGGTTTAATTTTAGTCACCTAAGTTACTGCATTCCACATAATGGACATCTGATGTCAAAAGTATCCATTCAAATTCCTATTATCAAGCGACCTGCAAATGAAGGATTATCATAATTTTAAAAAATCCAGACGAAATAGCTATAGTAATTATTGATGTATGACCATTATAAACGACCTATTCGTTGCTTTGCCATTATCTTGTTCCTGTTTTCGGGGGGTGGGGGTGTCTTTCTTTGGTCTCCATTTTTAGTTTAGTCAGTGTCTACTTCTCCCCTCTGTCAATCCCAACATCTGTACAACCGTTCATCATGTATTGCCCACAGATGTTTACGGAATATTCATTAATAAACTTTATTCGCATCGTGTCTGTCGGGATTTTTAACATCGCTATGGTTAATATGTGTTTGTGTGTTTGTGTTTGTAGATCTGTTTGTTCTTCTTCCTATTCATTCCAGTGGCGTCACTAGGGTTGGTGTCATCCAGTGCGGAAACTCATGGTGTCACCCCCATGGACCTCCTTCCTGCACAAAAATTCAAACATTTTATAGACAGTCATGTGCGGAAACTCATGGTATCATCCCCATGGACCTCCTTCCTACGCAAAAATTCAAAACTTTCATAGACAGTCATTTTGGTGTCACCCCCTCTGATGGTGTCACCCGGTGCGGTCCGCACCCCCCGCACCCCTCTAGTGACGGCACTGATTCATCATCCCTCTGTCTACTTCAAAAACATAAACTCCACGTTTTCAAGGTATCATTCTAAACCTATAAAGCAATTAAGTTTTAGGCCGCTGAAATTGACGACCGTAATTATGTCCGGCAAAGAGCTAAGTGTTCAACATATGCAAAGAAAGACACCGACAATTATATTCCTGTCATTTATGCTTTACTGATAGAAACGATAAAGGCTATCAACATAATAAACCAAATTTCTTCTATCCAGATATGTTCCATCTTATCACCCAGCTGTTCAGTGTTGCCAAGCAGCAGCAGAGAGGGTGAACAGACCAATGGTCGAACAAAAACGAAAAAGCGTCGACAAAATCTCTTTTACCAAAAAAGCATCGAAAAAGCGTCGACAAATATCGTTTATATATATGTGGTCTCACTCTCTGCTGCTAAATATTATTTCTGAATATTTCTGAATAAAAATAAACAGCAGCGGTGACGATCGGTCTACCATTTCGCGGGCCCCTTCATTGCCAGTAAAGCTTTCATCATAAGGTCCTAAGAGTCCTTTCATTTGGAAGGCCTTTTCTTATGGCCCACAGGCACTCTTCATGGTTAAGGCGTTTCTTATAGCCCACACGCACTTTATGAGGCTTTCTTTGTCCGGCAAACATTCTTTCTGAATGTCCTTGTGTGGGTACCCTTTAGTGTCAAGCTCACATCACCCTGCTGTTTATTTTAGGGGCGCCAGCGCATAGACACACCCCCATTGACTATGTCAATGCGAATTCCTAATGTGCGAAACGAAATATTCGAATTTCAGAGGGCTGTCTAGGCATATCGATTTCATGTAAAAAAAAAAAAAAACCAACAAAACAATCAAACCCCGGGGTAGGTGCAAAACGGCACTCACCACGTTGTTCGACGTGGCGAGGGGGACATGAAATCTCTTGGGGCTGCTGGCGCCCCCAATTATTATTAAATTATTATTAAGAAAAATTGGCATCGGATCGCCACCCCCGACAATATGTCCAGTACGGAGAATCGAACCACGGGCCTCGAGTATGACAGCCAGACGCGCTAACCACTACACTATGAACTTTCAGTTACAAATATATGTTTCAAAAATAATCATATAGTTACCTAACAGGAAATTCCTATGCGTGATTAGTATATACATAGCAGATTCTGAATACGAATTATTCAGGAAAATATGAGTATTATAAAGACGGCGTCCCGGTCTCACTTAAAAAATTATACGTTCATCCGATGACCTGTGATAGAATGATATGTGAATCAGGTTGTGTTTATAAAAACACCATCAGCAAAAGCAGAATTCCATGCAAAAACATATATCATGAATGCTCACCTGGAAATCTCGAACTCAAACTGACTTCACAAACCAGCGTAAATTTTGCATTAACAACATCATTGGATTTTATTATCATATCGCTGTTCATCATCAGATTATTTATCAACTAACCCACCGTGATTTTCGCTGTATTCTCATCATCGATGATCAAGTCTGTATTTTGTTTGTAATTTTATCATCCGCGGTAACTACGTCACTGACGATGTTATCGCGGAGTGTTTTGAACACTCGTTGATAGAGTATATCATATCACAATGCAAGAAAGATCTCAATGAAATCGTTGAAAGAATGTCACGAATCATCCGCTACGGGCCGTGATACAACAATTATTTTGACAATCTGAGGCCCGTCGATATTACGGGTAACGATGGAATCACCACATTTCCATAATAATATATAAATGATTGTGGTGATTCCGCAACTTTGAAAAACACCGGGTATTCCGTAATAAGGGCTATTCAGGTTCGTGATCAAACATACTGAACCAGTTGTTGATGCTCCATATGTGGAATCTCAGCGCGGCGGTATGTTCATCGCGAACAGTGATATCATCACCGCCATGAAATCCCCGTAACAACGTTAAGGAACAATCATTGTAGCATTCGACCCATCGAGGATCATCAGCGAAATCCGATTTAGGCCACATTGGATAATTAAATGTGTACTCTGACCTTGCAGTGTTATGTTTATCATCTGCTGTCAAAGAAGCATCAAATCCCTTATAAATTAAATTTGATCTTCTCAATGATATTTCCTGCTGTTAGTTTCGATTTATGAAGTCTTGTTTCAGGAAATATACAAGACCAATTTTTCAGTCACGGATCATTCGAGACCCGTAAAATCATGGATGATAGAACGATTATTTGACCAATCCAAGACTTCTATCGTCGATGGCAAATCGCGCCCAATCATTTATATATTATATATGATATGGCGCGATTTGCCAACGACGATATATCAGGGATAGAACAGTTATTATTGAATTCTGAGGGTTATATTCACTTTGATATTATCACGGATCAAACATACTGAACCAATTATTGATACTCCATATGTGGAATTTTAGCATCGCAGTATGATCATCGATAACAGTGATATCATTCCCACCATGAAATCCCTGACAATCATTGTAGTATTCGATGTAACGTTGATCATCAGCGAAGTCTGATTTAGGCCACACTGGATAATTAAGAGTATAATCTGATCTTGCAGCGTTTTTACTATCAGGTATTAAAGTCGCTCCGAATCCCTTATAGATCATCTTGATTGTTTCGATGATACTTCCAACTGTTAGTTTTTTATTTCGAATTCTCGTCTCAGGATATATACTGGACCAATTTTTTAATAATTCGTGTTATGTTTCTAGTTGATCTCGATCCCCGTGATGATAATCACGGATCATATTTTCGATATACATTCGAAGATCTGATCCTGATACATTCACAGTTGTTACAGACAAATCATCTGGGACAATATCAGGTAAATTCCACGTCGTTAGAAAATTCCTTATCGCGGCTAGTTTTTCACGAGGACTTATTTTATCAGATCGGAACATCGTAGCATCGACTGCATTTCCGTTGTTGAATTTATAGACAATTACTCGTTGAGCTCGTTTCAATCGCGATGAATTATTATACAACTGCTCAATTTGTTCCGCTGGTAGTGCTGTAACATCACACTGGAACATATGATTCAAGAATGATTTCTTAGCTTCATATGGATCTAACCGCTCATTATCGGTAGGATTATATTTATAATATTTCGGACTGTTTTCACCCGCCGTAATATCGTCGGTGACATAGTCCGTAACATCGTCAGTGATAAAATCACGGCGGGTAACATCGTCGGCCGTAACATCGTCAGTGACTATGTCACCGATCTGAGATTGTTTTATTCGTTCACCGACCTGGTCCTCAAAAATTCATCAACGACAGGATTATTCTTGATGTCTTCGCTATTTGGTTTTTTAATATTATTTTTTTCGTTTCCATGTTTCGTAGTCATCTACGGGAGTTTCAACAATCTCATAACCAGAATTCCTCATCACAGTTACCAATCTCGGCGTGAAATACATTTTGGAATTATTCTCGTCGATGATATCGCTGAGATATGCAAATCTATACGCGGTTGACAATTCTCCTGCGTTAGGACATCTTGACAATTTTGTTTTATCATCGAGTAATCGTTCACGATCAACAACTGCCTTTTCTATTTCTTCGCGAGTAACTGGAAGTTTACAGTCGCGCTGTTTTCTCGTTGCTGAATAATGAATTTCATTAACACATCTAAACCGATGAATCGCCTGCTTAGTTGCTTCAACGGATCCTAATTCTTCCGAGAATACATACATAATTTTAAATCGCTCATCAACGATACTAACCCCAGCTTCAAGAGTGTGGTTGAATATAACAACGTCATAATTGTCGAATGCAGTATCTGTACTGCTGAAGTCCAACTCCTTTTGGGCAGGATCAGTATCAGCATGATAATACGTAACGCGGTATCCTAGATGCTGTAATTGTTTTGCTAGACTCTCCACAGAATAATTCGTTTTATGTTTGTTGTGCGTGTGTACTGCTATTTTATTTCCTGTGGTTTTATTACGGCTCAGTTGTGCCAGCAAACTCAACAAATTACTTTTATGCGACGATTCAAATTTCTTGTCATGATTTGGTTTAACATAATTGATGATAAACTTCATCGACGATCGTCCCATCTTGTCTCGGAATAGTATCAAATCGTCTTCGTCAGCATCAGCGTCAAGAACAATTAATCGTTTACATGCTGTTACTAATGCAGCAAATTTCTCCCAGCGTTCTTTACTGTATTTCACCGACGAGAACTGCTGTCGTCGTATTCCATGCCATTCATCAACGATCAACACGTCAGGAACACCTTTTATTCGGTGTAATGATTCCCACTGAACAACAACACGCCGTCGGTCATCAGGTTTGAATATAATATAGCCGGTGCTATCAGAATACGACTCGATTTTGTAATCCGATTTTGCTTTTTCGGTAAAGGTTTTCCGATAAGAAATATCAACAACAGATTGATGATCTTTTAATGATTTCCAAGCTGCTTCTGATTTACCCGTTCCGCATGGTGATCCATCAATGTAGTCTTCGACGGGAATTACTCGACAGCCAGGACCACCTTCATGAGCTGGTAGTGCAGTATACGAGAAATCTGGATTTCGTTCTCTGAAATATCCGGTATAATGACATTTGCGTCTCATCGATATGACATGCTTGATATATTTCTTATCAATGATGCGCCTTCCTGATGTCGTTACGGGGAATTCATCTATTATCTGTTGTATCACAGCATTGTTAGATTCTCCGTCGATTACTCGTTGTATTTGTTCGTCGTCGGTGATATCGTCCGTAATATCGTTACGGAGAATGGTTATTTGTTTTCCAGTACTTCTAGGACAAACTATAATATCATGATTATCGTTGACGAATACGAGACAATTATCACATTTATCCTCGATGAAATTATTTACATAATTATATCCATGACGACGTTCACAAATATTACAATGATGACCTGGTCGTCTTGATATTGTAGCTCTGTTCGGAGAAACATTTACGACGTTGAGTAACTGACCTGGTTCTCCTGTCAACGCCGTAGAAATTCGTTCGATATTTTTCCGCGGAAATATTATCACAACCAATGATGATTTTACTTTCGTCGTCGTTGTCAACGCGAACATATCGAGGTTGAATCGAAGTTGGACAAACTAATAATTGTGATGCATCAAAATCACCAACAGGATAAATTAATTTTTTACAGACCGTATTCTTACCTGGTTTATGTGATCGGGTTTTATTCAACTTAATGCTGTAAAGGCCAGCTTGACGATCAATACTCCACTGGGGATTTTTCTCGTTTGCTGCTCGTTTCGTTAACTCCTGTTGTTGATCAAAAGTTACAGGTGTTGATTTACAGAGAACATGATAGCCGCTATTTGTTTCAAACACAAATACAAGATCGCGTGAACGATCGCACAACACCGAGAAGTAATCGATGATCTCGTCAATGTTGGTTTGCTTATTCGTTTGTTTTATTTCAGGTTCTCCATGACCATGACGAAATGTTACTGTCTCACGGATAAATTTTGTATCAAGATCGAATACAGGATACCTCATGCGAAATTTTGGAATTCTTTCGGTGACGGATGATTGTCCAATAAATTCATCGGCGAAACGTTTAAAATCTTCATCGTGCACAAACACGTAGAATTTATCGAAATGTTGTATAATTATTCCCTGACATGATTTTTTATATTTGTTGCCAAGAACAACAAAATTATTAACAGCGCTTTAAATCATTACCGGTCATGAATGTGATTTATTCTGCTTAATCGGTGATTGTCCGATGGATAATACATCGTCAGTAACTACGTTACCGCGGACAACATCTAACACTCCAACTTCGGAAGAACCTAAGGACGACCTAACAGAGTTAGGTGAAGATGAATATTTTGATATTCTCGACGAGGATCTATTTGATGGTCCACACGAATACGTCAACTAGGCTTTCGAAACAACTCCACAAGATGAATTGCGTGATGTTGCTAAATTCGGTTACTGGCATTTATGTGACTATTCTTCGCTGTATCTGAACGAATTCAGCGATGCTGTTTGGCATTCAACGAAAGAAAGCGCTGTTAATAATTTTGTTGTTCTTGGCAACAAATATAAAAAATCATGTCAGGGAATAATTATACAACATTTCGATAAATTCTACGTGTTTGTGCACGATGAAGATTTTAAACGTTTCGCCGATGAATTTATTGGACAATCATCCGTCACCGAAAGAATTCCAAAATTTCGCATGAGGTATCCTGTATTCGATCTTGATACAAAATTTATCCGTGAGACAGTAACATTTCGTCATGGTCATGGAGAACCTGAAATAAAACAAACGAATAAGCAAACCAACATTGACGAGATCATCGATTACTTCTCGGTGTTGTGCGATCGTTCACGCGATCTTGTATTTGTGTTTGAAACAAATAGCGGCTATCATGTTCTCTGTAAATCAACACCTGTAACTTTTGATCAACAACAGGAGTTAACGAAACGAGCAGCAAACGAGAAAAATCCCCAGTGGAGTATTGATCGTCAAGCTGGCCTTTACAGCATTAAGTTGAATAAAACCCGATCACATAAACCAGGTAAGAATACGGTCTGTAAAAAATTAATTTATCCTGTTGGTGATTTTGATGCATCACAATTATTAGTTTGTCCAACTTCGATTCAACCTCGATATGTTCGCGTTGACAACGACGACGAAAGTAAAATCATCATTGGTTGTGATAATATTTCCGCGGAAAAATATCGAACGAATTTCTACGGCGTTGACAGGAGAACCAGGTCAGTTACTCAACGTCGTAAATGTTTCTCCGAACAGAGCTACAATATCAAGACGACCAGGTCATCATTGTAATATTTGTGAACGTCGTCATGGATATAATTATGTAAATAATTTCATCGAGGATAAATGTGATAATTGTCTCGTATTCGTCAACGATAATCATGATATTATAGTTTGTCCTAGAAGTACTGGAAAACAAATAACCATTCTCCGTAACGATATTACGGACGATATCACCGACGACGAACAAATACAACGAGTAATCGACGGAGAATCTAACAATGCTGTGATACAACAGATAATAGATGAATTCCCCGTAACGACATCAGGAAGGCGCATCATTGATAAGAAATATATCAAGCATGTCATATCGATGAGACGCAAATGTCATTATACCGGATATTTCAGAGAACGAAATCCAGATTTCTCGTATACTGCACTACCAGCTCATGAAGGTGGTCCTGGCTGTCGAGTAATTCCCGTCGAAGACTACATTGATGGATCACCATGCGGAACGGGTAAATCAGAAGCAGCTTGGAAATCATTAAAAGATCATCAATCTGTTGTTGATATTTCTTATCGGAAAACCTTTACCGAAAAAGCAAAATCGGATTACAAAATCGAGTCGTATTCTGATAGCACCGGCTATATTATATTCAAACCTGATGACCGACGGCGTGTTGTTGTTCAGTGGGAATCATTACACCGAATAAAAGGTGTTCCTGACGTGTTGATCGTTGATGAATGGCATGGAATACGACGACAGCAGTTCTCGTCGGTGAAATACAGTAAAGAACGCTGGGAGAAATTTGCTGCATTAGTAACAGCATGTAAACGATTAATTGTTCTTGACGCTGATGCTGACGAAGACGATTTGATACTATTCCGAGACAAGATGGGACGATCGTCGATGAAGTTTATCATCAATTATGTTAAACCAAATCATGACAAGAAATTTGAATCGTCGCATAAAAGTAATTTGTTGAGTTTGCTGGCACAACTGAGCCGTAATAAAACCACAGGAAATAAAATAGCAGTACACACGCACAACAAACATAAAACGAATTATTCTGTGGAGAGTCTAGCAAAACAATTACAGCATCTAGGATACCGCGTTACGTATTATCATGCTGATACTGATCCTGC
>JAECUM010009608.1:0-49092 GCA_016617855.1 Megalonaias nervosa | reverse complement strand
TTTTTATAATATATATATATATATATATATATATATATATATATATATATATATATATATGTGTGTGTGTGTGTGTGTGTGTGTGTGTGTGTTTTGAATGACGGTAAGAATAATGAATGCTCGTTAGTTACTAGATAATTTATGATTTGCGTTTCAGGAAACTGATTAACTGATATATAATTGTGTACTGGTCATGGTCTAATATCTCTTTATTTTAAATGTTTAGATTTTTAAAAATGCTATGGGTGTATTGTGAGTTCAGTTATTATAGAGTAGGACTTGTAATCCCAACTTTTGCTAAATTATGCATAAAACGGTTGGGATATAAATTGCATTTAGTATGCAATGCACCTAAGTCATTATCAATTGGTCATTATACAGTCAGAAGAAGTGAAATGTTAATAATAGCCTTTTTATTTATAATCAAACGAAGGAACCTTATTTAAACCTCTTTGAATACTAATTTACTGTTGAAACAAGTCAAAACATAGTCATATTTTATAAAGTTGAAAATAAAAGAAATGTTATAGAGATCGGGATAGGCATTTCATTAAGACTAAGTATTAAATTGTGCCTTTGAAGTATGTGCTTATGAAAATATATTTAGATGCACTTTATGATTCTGCACAACTTTGCATACG
Source organism: Megalonaias nervosa (assembly GCA_016617855.1). NCBI lineage: Eukaryota > Metazoa > Mollusca > Bivalvia > Unionida > Unionidae > Megalonaias > Megalonaias nervosa. The sequence continues at coordinate 48,451 of JAECUM010009608.1, read as the reverse complement.
GGACTGTCTATCAGGTGAAAGTCGTGATGATATTGTTTTTGCTCGCTACGTTGGTTTCTGATCCTAGTAAGAATAATAGAGTATTTGCGATTACAAGAGAAATAATATAAAGGAACGCTATTGTTTAGCATGTTAATATACCTTTTAAATAATATTTAAAAAAAACCAACTTTCCGATTTGATATTTTCATGTGTGGTATTACATATGAGAAGAGAGAAGTTAATGAAAGATTTTTGTTATATCAAGTTGGTAATTTAGTTTTGTCGATTATGTAAATTGTATATTGTCCAATCCGATGAAAAGGGGTAGCTGTCAGTTTAAATAACTTGGTGGATCATTATAAATAATTCTGTGAAAAATGCCGCGTTTGTGAGATTTTCTTCTTGATGAGACCTGGCGCATTTATTACAACTATTGCGTGCATGGGCGCTTCTGGTTAGACATGTGACTATTCTGGCAACCTGTAACTGAGAAACGCTAGACACAGACCATTTTAGACACAGACCATTTAATAAAGCTATCAATCAGAACAAACAACCCCAGCGACTAGGCTAAATGCAACAAACAAAACTTGAAATGAAGTAAAGAATCACACAAATTTGGAAAGGGAAATTATTATAAATGTAATGAAAATTTGGATATTCTCCAAAGCAACGCAATAGACGTTTGTAGGTTCACCTTACACTTAGTTAAATAAAAACTATCCCATAATATACCACCACTACTATTCGCGCAGAATGATGGCACATTGAAAACTAATAATTCACTTGCATTATCAATATTACTTTCTTACTTTGCGTCAACTTATATTACTTTCCTTATTCCGCTATCAAAATAAATAGTTATGCTTGACCTTGGGTCATACGTGTATCTCTTATCATGTATAACCATATCAGACTCTAATATTCATTGTTGTTTTTATTCATTAAAGTAATTATTATAAGTGTATAACTTTGAACAAAAAAATCCGAGGGGGGCTACAAGTTATTTGTAAGAATTATCCAGTCGTACATTGTAATGTTACACTACCCATACCGTCTGCCCTTACCTGATTCACCTCAACTGTATCCCAATCGTTAAAACCATAATCTCACATTTTTTTTCCCTGCTATGATGACATTTATGATGATTACAATATTGTATATTGTTTGGGCATGATTCTGATTTGAGTTAGACGTATTATTAATTACATTTAATCGATAATTACTACTGACTTTTATTAGTTTTATGTTCAGACTCTTTTAAACATGCTCATCACCATTTTGTATACATTTTATTTTACTTTCTTTAACTTCCGTCCCAGGACGGGCAATTAAACTAGTTTATTGATAGTTGGCAAAATAAAGTTTTATTGTTTGTTAGTTTTAGTTTGCTTTTATGAAAAGAAACAAGCACACGACAACAACAGAATCTAGGAAAAGGAAGAAACATAGGCAAACGCTTGTATAATGGGATATATTTTTTTTAATGTAATACAATTTTGAACAAATCGGAAGCGGCTATTATAGATTGATGCATATACACTAAGAAAACAAAGGCATAGAAATTAGGAATAAACGTGTGCTGCTATTCTAGGAATGCATCCTAAATTGTACTGTTAACTTTGAAAGCCATTGTGTGCAGTTCTGTAGTTGTGTAATGTTTCTTGTTGAAAAGTGAATATTTATGCATATGCGTTCTTATAGTATGCATGCTTTGATAGTTCGGTGTTTATCGGCTGCTGTTACTCTAGGACTGCATCATACTGTTAACTTTGACAGCCATTGTGTGCATTTTTGTTGTGTTGTATGGTTTCTTGTTGAAAAGTGAATGTATGTATGTTTTATAGCCCCGTTGCTTATTTGCGGCCGTTATTCCAGACTTGCATACTCTATTTCACTGTTAAATTTATTTGACAGCCATTGTGTGCATTTTTGTTGTGTTGTATGGTTTCTTGTTGAAAAGTGAATATCTATGTATGTATGTTTTATAGCCCCGTTGCTTATTTGCGGCCGTTATTCCAGACTTGCATACTATATTTCACTGTTACATTTATTTGACAGCCATTATGTGCAATATTGTTGTAGTGTAAGGTATATGTGTATAATTTAACATTAGAATTTAATATTCAAGCATTATCACTAATTCTAAATCTGAAATTGCGTTTGCGTTATTTTCTCTTTTGTTTCTAAAGCTACCTTTTCTTCTTGTATGTATCCTACCGTAACAATTTCATTTTAAAAATAACCCATTAATTCTCTTCTTTTTGAATTGACCTTCGTTGCAACCACAACGCAATAACGGTGCCTACAAGACACACAATATAGCAAGCGTGTATTTAAAGCCTACATTATATCAATAAAAATAAACTATGCATACACTAATGATATTTAATTTATGTGAAACACGAAAAGATTCAATAGTCTTCCAAAATGAAAATATTTAAAACACGGATTTGATGTTTACTTATTAGTTACTTGTAGAATGCATCATACTAGTAATTGAGGTCATAAATGGCCCTTTTTTAGTCCGGCCTTTTTGGAACGGGCCTTTTAATCACTAGTCCGTTTTGGTCGTAGGCCTTTTTGGTACAGGTCCGTTTTAACCCTGATCCCGCAAGAGGTATATATTGTAACAATCCGGGTGTGTGGGTGGGGTGTTTACTTGACTGAGCGATGTCAAACCCTGGCGAGATTCCGCTAGAAGTCAGAAGTTTCCCCATACTCCAAACACTTCCATACAACTTCTGTTGTAAATTAGAAAGCCCAACGTGTCCGTCCTATCAATAATTTACTCTAATCAAATACGAGACCGCATATCTCACAACTTTATAATTGTCTATCAACCGTACATCTGCATGGTTTCTCTTCATTAACTTTTCGTACCGTTAGTATTTCACGCTTTAAAACAATACAAATCCCCCTAACACTGGGAACTATTTTACTACGCCACCTTAGGCCAATCAAATCATGGTTTTAAGCCACCTTTCGCCAGTAAACTTGCATCACATTTTCCACCATAGCAACATAAACGCTACCTGCCGACGACCGAACACTCCCTTCTCGTTTATTCCATTGTGTAATTTACAGGTCTCCAATCATCAGTACTGCACCTGGAGTCGAACAACCAATGTACACCACTAGACTTCAGTAGAGACTATGGAATGATAGGGACACTCATGTGGCTCTGACCTGAATTCAGCAAGCGTAAACCATGGCCACATGGAAACTCACTAACACTTCACTCTGTGGCGTTCGCTCCTAGTAATTGGCTAATTATTTCAGGCAAAGGAATATTTCCACAGGAAAGAATTCCCATAATCAAACAAGTAATCACACAAATGTAAGAATTCCTTAAAACGGAGTGCTATAACCAAATGCACATACTCCAAATTAATCACAATATGTACTAATAACTGTAAAATGTTAATCTCATGATCTATATAGTACATTTTCTGTATTTAAGATTATTTTGTTAACTTATTAATACTAGTGAAGTTACATCCCATGACCCATAGCATGACAAAATATGTGCTGAGGTTGTAATAAACTGAATTACAAGCATACTATGTGTCTCAATTTGTCATTTAATATGGCCATTTTTTAATTTTTCCAAATCATCATTCAATTTTGTTCTGTTAAAAGTATGTTCATTATCACCGAACCGTGGTGTTGTTTTTGAGTACTGTCTCAGTAAAAAACAACAAATACAAAAACGAAATAGAATACTCATAATAAAGATGCAACATACTGTACTGTACAGCAGTGGGAAAAAGTGACAAATGCACAAAATTAAACAAATATCAGAGACTCAATCGTACATTCTTTCACCTTCGATTTTCTCACAGAAACACACCCTCTCTCTATCCATATGACAAACATGTTAGAAGGCTGGCATTTGAATTAGTCTCAAACTGGACTTGAACCCATGCAGCAAGCGTAGATTCAGCACCTATTGCCTTTTTCTCTTGAACCAGCACAATATGCACTCAATCGAGGACAATGAAAAGGGCTCCATGTCCAAGAAAAGTTGCAGACTTGGCAAGTGTACAGTTTAACATTCATATTTTCCACCAAAAATCCACACCGAACATGCACACATATACACATAATGCCTACTTTTGCATGGTTTCCTGCATGTGTATTAAAAGCACACAGTGTCTGTCAAGTTTCAGTGCAGGCACATTTGGTGAGGGTAGGACATTTGGCCTGTGCCTCAACCACTTAGGGACCTCAGAAAGCAATTATATGGATTTGTTTTGGCATTCAGATCATTGCCAAATTTCAAAATAACAAGGGCCTAGGTGCCTGGTTCAATTTGCCATCCTATGCTCATTTCCATGCTATAACTTAAAAGTTGTATGTGATTTTAAAAATAGTACATAAATAATACTCATCTGAATATAAACATATCAGGCAAAGACATTGATGGATAAGAAAGAGTTAAAATTTATTCGATAGCAAAACAGAAAGGGAGGGAGGATTATTTCATAAACGACATGTTCATAGTACTTGAAGGTGGGTTTGAGGAGACAAAATGGTAACAATTACTGAAACATTTTCATATGGTCCACAAAACTGCACATAAGTATACAATAAATTTACATGCTGTCAATCAATGAATAGGACTGAAAAACTACAATATCTTAGCATAGATGTAAGACTGATATCATTCTTAAGATAATGTTGTCAAAAAAAATACTGGGTACAAATTAAAAGGTGAAGAGAAAGGTGTTACAATCATCTGTAACTTGCACATGAGCCAGTGACATAAATGTTATTAATATTGTTTATAAGGAACAAAAATGGCATACGGTACACGATATCACTAAAATTTATAACAGAACATGGGCAGGTAGAAGCCAACAAAACATGTAAAAAAAGAAAAAGGTTTCATGATGTAACTTTATAATGAAATAAAAGAACTTGATTAATAAAAATATCTGATTAACACAGATACACTTTCAATTACAAGAACAGGCAGGTAAGGTAAAAATATGCACATTCCACAAAAGTGTCGCTTTAGAAAAGCCTTCAAGATTTTGTCTTGATTCTCAAGCAAACATGAAGAAAGCATGTACATTACATAACTGTTTATGAGTTTCAAGATTGTTTCTATTTTTCTCTCACTCCCTTCACCCAATGCTTAGGGCTCAGTTTCAGAGAGTATACATAAACATCAGAGAAGTATCAAAAGTCCTTTATGTTCAGTCACATGTTAACAAGATTACCATTAAGGGTAGATTACACTCCTACCCCATATTTGTACTCCTCTAGTTTGGGAATGTAAGATCATCATAACATAATATGCCATTCCTGATTGAAAGTATATAAAAAAATAATGACTGGTCTTCTTGTGATGATCCAAATTTGTAATGGAGCTGAATGAATATCAAAATGTTCCTATTACAATATCTGTTGAATGCATTTGGATACAACATTGAACATCAACAAAGCATATGAAAGACACATAATATAACTGTGAATCACAATATGAACGTTTCAGTACATAAAGCCATAATATTTTTCTACAGACTGGTTAGTATAACAAAATTTATGTAAATATTTTACTCTAAGATGTTGGTAATGTTTACAATGACAAATGCATAATATGTTTTGAACTGATAATAACTACAATTTAATTTTTTTTTAAAAAATTGACCTGAAGCAGAATAACATCAAAACATTTCAAAGTTATTGGCATCATTGTTTTCATCAGCAGATATTGAAATCATGATTTGAAGATGCACCATGTTGGAAGTCAGTCATTTGGGAGTTCCTAGGTAGCCCATTGTTCAAACAAGCATTTGTAAAACTTCACTGGTGAATGCAAGGTTAAAAATAATGACACTATGCTTATTCCAGGGTCCAATGTACCAATCAAGATTAGTTTAACAACCATTCATATCAAGCAGAAATATCCAATGTAAGACCTATACAATTGGCAGGACTTTGGTGGTGTCAAAAACTTTAAGGGATAACAAATAAACAGAAAGCTTTATACTGCATAGAGTACATTTTTATATGCTTGAATCTGAACTAATTTCCATGATTTCTTACATCATCATTGCTTTCCAAGTGCATGAATTGGTACAAAGTTTGCATAAGTTGTATTCACAGGCCATGTCAACATCTCAGGAGGTAAGTCAAAGAAAACTATCAGAGTCCGATAAAATGCAGCGCTAACAATTATCAACTTCTACATCTTTGCCTTATCTTTCACATGTTGTAAAAATTATTCTCCAAAGTGAAAGGTTTATGGCAATTTCACTTCTGATTTTGCTAAGACAATCTATCAGTAAACAATCTGGAAAAGGTGTGATACACACAACACTGAAGACTTTAAATTAGATAGTTATACAATCATTTATCATGTAATTGAGACATAATCAAATCATGAATAGCATTTCGTCCATTGTTTTCCACATCATCAGCATCAACAAGTTTTTCCCAGCTCACATCAAAGGTCTTCTTTACCTGTAATGATATGTTCACATAATTTGTGTATCTGTGAGTGACGTATCTTTAAAATTACAAAAGTAAGAAATTATGACCAACTTTCTTCATTTATAAAACACATGTAAATTTAATGGAAAACTTGCCAGAATGACAGATGTCAACTTTTACCTATATAAGCTACATGGCTAACATGAGTATTTACATGAGTGTAAAAATTACTTTCTGTCTCAGTAGGCATATACACACAATATTTATGATTAAACATTTATCTACAAGTATGATTTCAGGTGTGTGTGAGTGTGTTCATATATTAGATATGCATTTTTGTTATCTTCCTGCCTGTAACATTAAAACTTGTATTTGAAACTAAATCCTACTATACACATGTAAACAGTTAAATACCTGTAGCATTAGTGCCTTGGCAAACATGATGACAAAAACTCCACAATCTCTCCCATTCGTCTGCTTTGGCACCTGTAAAGAATAATGTTCGATAAAACCCTTTAAAGTGTGTTTATGTATCTCATTTGTAACAAAAGTGCAAAATCTTCAATACCACACTGTATCAAAAATTCTTAACATTGGTGATAGCCAGCAAAATAATAATATGCATGACTTTTCATGCAAAAACATGTGTGACATAAATCAAACAAAATTTATATGCTTAATTTGTGTTTCAGTATATTATGAAGTAATAAACGAAAAAGATGCTGATGTACTGAGTGAATATTATTTTAAAAATTCAATGCAAATTTCTACCTTCTATCTACACACCTGCTATAGCTGTATTTGATATTTTGAGTATGTCAGCATTTTTTTTTTTCATTTTGGAAACTAATTTACAGTCACTGAGTGAAGTTTCTTTTACAAAAAAATTGTTTTTTTCCCCCATAACAAGTCAAATTATAAATCAAATAACACCATTTAACCAAATTTTGGGGTGTAATTACAACAAGAAATAAATTTACCTTGGGGTAGAAAACTCTGAAGTCATCAATTTTACCCTCTGTTTCAAAGATCCTGAAGTATTGAAGAATAAAAATCCAATCAGTACATTCACAGATACATAATCACACAAACTTAAAATATGGTATTTAAGCAAAAGCCTTTGAAAAGACATCATACTTCATTTCATGGAGCAGTTAAGATTTTTCCAACATATAAGGAAATTATTGACAAAGATCTAAGGTGCTTTGGAGATATTGTAACCTTTTAGAGCCAAAGGTTTGAGTCAAAATCTGTGTCTTCCTGATAATCATTCATAATTTATTAAAGTCAATAATTAAAAAAGTTATATATATATTTTTATATATATATATATATATATATATATATATATATATATATGGGGATTGTTATTATTTTTAGCTAATGAGAAATAAAATAAGGGACAATGACAATGTTCTAGAGTGTGGTATAATATAGGTAAAAAGACAATATTTTCATACCACTGCTGTCCTAATGGCAAATAATATATCAAGAACATGGGAAGCAGTAATTTTTTACACTGTCTACCTTTGTAGATTTCTTGCAACTGTGTCATACGTTCCATTCAATGAACATAGTAGGAAGATTTCATGTGCCATGTAATCTATTGCAGCAAGATACCAATGGATGCTGAGAAAGAAAACGTGACATCTTAAAAATCATTATTTATTACTTAACAAAGTATGAATGAGTAACAGAGTCAATGAAGAAGAGTTCTACCCCATCCTAACATTATCAGAGCTGGCAAATTTGCAAGAATTTACTTTTTCTGAGTGGAAAAACTAAAAAAATCTGCACTGTGTAAGTGTCTGGAAAAGATAACACTTATTTATAAATCATGAAAACTGATACACTGGTGTATCATAGATCCCCTACATCTGCATAGACGATTCACTCCATATTATTTTTCAGTGGCTTGAAGTGAAACATGGTCTGTGTCAAACTAAAATAATGTCAACAGGCTGAAGATCATAACAATCCTATCTGACTGTTATAAGAACAAACAAAAATTTAATATAGTCAAGAAACATGTGATATATTGATTTCAGCCTGCTTTCACAAACCCCAACAAATTATAGGAACGGTGCACATTCTGTACTTACTTGTTACAAATTGGCAACAAAGCAAACTTGCACTCTTTGTAATCTGCCCTTATTTCTCGCTGAAGCTTCCTAAAATGTTACATGAAGATAGCTGCGTACAGTGCATATTGTGGCTTGCACTACAATAATCAATGTATTCAAAAAGAAAATTAATGATGTATGAACGTGTAGGCCAAACGATAGCAGTGTCCCAATCCAAAGTTACTAATGCATCACAGACAAAAAATACCATGTGAAAGAATTTCAAAAGACATCAATGTTGTTTTATTGTTCATTCACACTAGGGCACTCTGTTAATATTTTAGATATTTAACTGTATCATATAAAAGCATAGTGTTCATTTATATACTATATAAATACACTATATATATATATATATATATATATATATATATATATATGTATAAAAGTGTACAAAGTTCATTGGTCTATTTAAGATGATTTGAACAAAGGTCCTAATGAGACATATGGTTGTGAAGGACTGTACAGAAAACACACACACACACACACACACACACACACACACACAATTTTTATACAAGAATCTTATACAATGGTTTGTAAGATGCTTTGAACAAAGTTGCTAGTGTGACATATTGTTGCATAGGGTCTAAATAAGAACTTCCTGCTGTATTTGTTTACATTATTCACTTTGGATGAAAGAAAGGGGAAGGATTCAACATATGAAATGAGAGTGAAAACCAACAAGTTACTTTCACCTAAATAGTTAATACTCTTCACACCATGTACTGAATTTAAAGTTTTTGAGAACTGATGGTAACTAAATAGTGTGGATTGCAATGTACATGAGAAAGCAAGTTACACAGGTAATTATGATGCATTCATCATACCTTATATCCATTTTGGGAGACTGAATCTGAGTCCCAAAGGAACTTAGCTGTATTGAGACATCTGACCTTCCAGTCTGATCCTTCAACATCCTGAAACATTTAAGACTCATAATTACTATGACTGTTTTCTGGTTGGACATTTGCAACTGAATTATATGGAAGTTTATTTAAAGATACATTATTGCAGAGTGCACAGTTGTTTCTTTTTTACTTTATTAAATCACTTATATTAACTATTACATTTACCACATATGTTAGGACTCGGTCTATTTGTAAAAATAATGACATAAGACTGGAATGAAAGTAAATTTTCAAGAGCATCCCTTTAAAAATAAGGTTAAAGCACTTACACTAAAACGCAGTCCACAATATGGTCCTCAAGCCACTGTCCCCCTAAAACTCTATGAAGATCCGATTTCCAAATCTCCATCTTTTTATAGATGAAAATTCTAAGTCAAAAAAGATGTTACACTTTATAATAAAATTATGAAATGATTGTTCAAAGGACATACAGTGCATTTAATGCCATCTCAGCACAATAGTGCCAAGGAAAAATAAAATTCACAAAATGTACAAATGAAGAATTGAACATAAAACCCAAGGAAGATAAACCCTTCCAAATAAATGTAATCAAGATGTACAGGAAAAATATTTTACACTTCTGTAATATATATATATATATATATATATATATATATATATATATATATTTAAAGTTAACCTATGTACCAATTTATACAAGACGTAAAAAGTCAGATTTTCTTGTGTAATACATCATCATAACAATACAGCCTTAGAGTGAACATATAAAACCTTTTGTTTCATATGGAGAAAGTTGACAAACTTGACAAGAATGTGTTCAAGTGTCATTGGTATTGGAGGTTTAATTGAGCCTATTCCAAATAGCCAATCCTGCTGTTGGGCTGTTCCATGTAACCATATGGTCAAACAAATATTTAAACTGTGTCAGCTATGTATGCATATTAAATGCACAATAGGCTTCTCATCATTATTCCAGTATCATTCTGTTTCACAGAGAAAAGAATTTTGAGGATTAATTTTAATGCTGTATAAATTAATACAATTTTATATCTTATATGAGTCTTCTTTCAAAAATGTATCCTCAATCTTAGTACAAACTACAGCAATGGAAATTATGAACAAAAATTTCCAAAGAGAAATAAATACCTTTGATCTCCAGTTTCTTCTCTAGCTGGTAAAACAAGACGTCTGCAAAACATGTGCATGATCAGCAGCAAAAAAACTGAGTAAAGGAAGCTGTTATGTTCATAAATCAATCTAGTTTTCTAATAATGTTTAAAACAATTAATGTTTTACATATTACTTTTAATATTATCAAACAATGAAAGACATGTAATAATAACAGAACCTCAATTAAGGTAATGTGTCAAAATTTGAAAATTTTGGATGAGTAAAAATGAGAAACCAAAAATTATAGTTTGATAAAAATTCCTTCATATGAATTATGTAAAGAATTTTTCTGGGTCATCCAAACTATCTTTCAAAATTGAAATATTTATATGCAGGGCAGATAAAATGTTCATGAATACTATGCAAGATATGTGCTGTGAAAATTTACTTTGTTTTTTGATTGGTTTTGTTTGTGACTGGAATTATATATCAAACATCTGTACTAACCTAACAGTCAAGTCAGATGAAATCTCTCTCTTCTGTCTCTTCCTCTGGGTTGGCAGCTGATCTGAAATATTGAAACAAAACAAAAGAACATGATGTCAGATAGATCAGAAGTTTTAAGATTTAATAATATATGAAAAGTGTACTGCAAATATATGGAGGATATAATTTTGAGAATTTGTTATTCTTCAATTAATTCTCATACATTCATACAAAACAGTTTGAACAATAAACGACATTTAAATCTGTGGCACTTGATTCATGAGAATTACAAGACAAAATATTTGTCTTCTTAATAAACTGTAGTAAAATGAAACGAGTAGAGTCAGGTGCAACAAAGTATGGATGTAAGTCTTGATATCCAATGGTGCACAATCAAAATCAAACTACAGTACATAACATATAATAACTATTATGAAGAAGCTGTAAATGGAAGATTCCATTTATTTGTAATGAGCCAAGGTGATAACTTATTGGAAAGAAGACTTCTAAATGCCTCATGCAATTGTGAATCAAAAGTGCATTGTGATATTTTTGCAGTTTTTACCATGGACATTATCGCTCAATAACTATTAAAACAGGAATGCAACATATTGCCTTTAACCTTGAATTATTTCTTTCTTAAGCAGAAAATATACTCTGTCAGCTTTGTCCATATAAACGTAGACTTCTTCTTCATACTGGGAGGAACAAGGACAAAGGCAAGAGATCACAATATCTTCCGTGTGAAGATGAACTTCTCTTCCCAGCATCCCAGCAAAAAACAACAGTATACCAGGACCTAACATAAATAAAGTTATAACTTTTATAGCATGGGAACAGTAAGTTGCATTTAGCAAGTAGACTGAAATATGTTAATAGACCGTGTACTTTTTTACAATAATTTACTGTGTATCTTACTGAATATACAAGAAATATCATTTTTTTTTGTAATGCTTGGGATTTAATGCAGCAGTATCCTAGTCAACTTCATTGAAAAAATTATGTATAGTTGCATGTGAAAATATAAATAACACAACTAAAATTCTGGAGTTAGACTTCTGAAGACAATGCAAATGATACAATGGTTATCATCTTATGTATCTTTATGTCATTCAATATCAAGCTCAGAAATATAACCAAATGAAAATACTTAAAGCACTAAAATTTTACAAACCTGGATTACTGGGAGTATAGAGTACTGCTTTGGCTTGTTCCAAAAGGACATCTTCCAAGGATGCATCCTCCTTAGGAACAGAACCAAACCTCTCAGCAAGAGATTCAGCAGTTTCTCCCAGATAATGAAACTGCTCAGAAACAGAAGAAAACAGTGAACCAGTCATTTATATTGATTTCACAAAAATCATGATGAATGTACCGATCATACTGTTATTATTAGTTCTTAGACATTAGACATTATTTCAATCATAGGACCTAATGAACAAGTCATAAATTTATAGGCTCGTTGTACTGCTACAATTACCAGCTGGAATTAGACTGAGATGCCATTTTAAAAAGTTTCCACTTAATTTGCTAATTATTAGTTTTAAAAATCCATTCTAAGAATTGGACAATTTAAACAGGTATTTAACAGGAAAAGGTATATTTTTTAAAATGATGCATACCTGCTTAACATAATGATCCAAATGAATGATGGCATATGCATAGCACCGAATTGCAACAATGTTTGGAAAATGGTAAAAGATTTCCCACAATATAAGGCCAGGACCACATGCAATGAAGTCATCAGGTAAAGTGGGAAACCTTTGATAAAAATGGAAGGATGAAAATAAAAACAATTTAATAATATCGAAAATGTCTTTAATTATAAAAAAATATCTATGCAGAAAAAGACAAAAAAATCTGTTGCAAATAGGTTATTAATGGCAACTACTCTTAGGTGTCCGGTATGCTCTACAGAATGATTACAATATTTGAATCCATGCAGCAGAAAGTAAAATGGCAATTAATAGTAAATAATAACATTGTCATAAACACACTTGATTATTGGATGGCCAGCTGTTTTTTTTATAGTGTTAGGAAATGGAACAGCTGTATTTAAATTGCAAACCATTCATTGAATTTTATGAGTAATATAAACATGATAAAAATTCAGCAACCGAAAACCTTTATTGGTAAACTTAGCAGGAAAAATACAGATGCAATATAGTCTGTTTAACATGTTCAATATTCTGCAAACATCAATTGTTACAACCGTACCATGTTTCTAAAATTAAAAAAATTCTTAAATGTACATATGTGTTGAAGGCACCAACAAGGAAAAATTTAGTAAAGAACGTTTCATCTTTAATGACAACATTTACCTTCGATTTGTCTTATTGCAATCAGGCATGAACTGCATGTGAAACATGCCATCAGGCACATCACTCAAGACTTGCTCCAAATGGTGGGTGCAATATTTCATTTCCCTCAATGCATCAATTGCCATTTGATGATCCTTCTATTGATAAAAGATTCAACAGAAAGAAAAGTACATACCTGTATATAGCCAAATAGAGAAGAACATAGGTATGGCAAGGATAGGCAAAAGCGTGTGATCTTTGTTGTACTTAAAATATCTCTCCCATATGAGACAAATGCAGAATTAATGATGAAATTTTATCATTCAATAAACTTTAGGAATCTGATATGTATTGTACATATTACATTTTATGATGCAATGAACCAGTAATCAGTGTAACTGGTGTGTCAATACTGATAATAGTTCCATTTTATTCAACATGCCTTCACATGAAAAAGTCAGCTCCATAATACATAACTTTAGGCGATATTGATAAGTTGGACAAGATAGAGCAATTTTTTGAGGGAAAAAAATCTGAAACAAATTTAATAACAATTCTATTAAAATGTGTCCGTACAACTACATACTGCCCTTCACATTCAGATATATTCCATCTGACCTTGAATATGAGGGGCTAAATCTTTTGTATGGACACAGAACCAGTCTGGCATCAAGCTGTGCTAATCTGTCGGATAAGAGTTTATTAACAATCTTTTTTTTCCTTCTCCATATATGAACCTCTTCATCCACCACGGACATCTTGGGGAGAGAATCATCAAAACTATAACCTTCGATATTCCTTTCTGCAGAAGAAACATGCAAATGACTTTTATGTGGTCCACAAAAGATAAAAAAAGTCCATTTCTGTAGATCATTGCATCAAAATTTGGATGCAGACATCATGAATACTGGATCAAACTACCACACAGTGGTAATGAAAAATCTCCAAAGAGTTTTACACCCCCATTCACACCCTATATCCATGAAGCACTGCTTCCAAACCCACTATCTGGTGGGGGAAAAAAGTTTGTGAGATGGGCAATGACGCTATGTCCCAAGAACTGAATACACATACAAATAATATAAATGAAAATAATGAACTATCCATGACAGGATACTTACATTTTGGAATGAATCATAAAGATGGCAGCAAATCTACAGGAAAAAAAACAACTGGATTTTAAACAATTATCTTCTCAATAATATTAAGAATTATACAGATGTATTTGTGGAAATATTCCACTGATCCAATATTGGAACAATTATGTTTTGAGATACATTCCATTTACTTTTTTTTTTTCAATGTCACAAATAATATAAAACTTCAACAGTTACACAAACATTTGCTAATACATTAAAAATAGGGTAATATGATATAGTATGTCATTGTTTAGCAGTCTTTTATAAAATAACCTTCTGGCATGTATTTATGCATGCATATATGACCTACTGGTAATTTTATTTTGAGCAACTGAAACTATTACCTCTGGATCACTTCTTATGTTCACATCTGGATTGATCTGTTCTTGTTTTGGATTAGGTTTTGCCTAAAAGAAAAACAATATGTAGCCAAACCACTAATTGAAGCAGTTACAGTTAAGAAACAACTGCACAAAACCAATGAATAAGCAAAAATATATTCCTACAGTGACATATTAAAAGACTTTCAACAATGGTAAAAATATTCTTTCTACACTAGTTTTTATTTCCTCCTAACTGGTAGCTGAGTAATGCATTTTATACAAACCCTTGTGAGACTTACTGCTTGCATGCAAATGAGTATTTGATTACTGAAGGCAGATAACCATAATGAAACTGGAACAATTCAAATTGCTAATTGCAGCCAAGGGTTAATAACTTACATAATCATGATCTCCCAACAGTGACAAGGATAGTTCTCTGGACAAAGCTCTCAGCTGTAAAATATGTAAATGATGCTATGGGTTCAGAAAATTCCAGGGACTGGATTCAATGAAACATACACAAAATACCACTGTGGGGAAAGAACAGCACATCACAATGATCAACATCTTAGCAAAACTAAATTTTCAAGGACATGTAGTTTTCTTGCTACAATTTTGAAAATTTTGTTCTTGCTTGAAGTTTGTCAATTCAGTAATTCCTATTCAGTATTCATGTAAAGGCTGACATATATCATTGAAAAGTTAAGAAAAGACCCAGACTGAAACATAAAGACTAATGCAAATACATAAAAATGAAGATTGCCAAAAATATCCTTAATATCAATGCATTCACATTTGAAAAACATGATGATGACTGTTACGAATCTAGGCAATTAAAATAAGTAACAGAAAAGAGTGAAAGACAACAAACTTTGTAAAATTTAAGAAATAATTTATTTCCCTAGAATACAGAGTGAAAATGAGAAAAAAGAACTTATGGTATTGCAAATTAAATCCCAAAATAATCCAAGATTCACAGAAACAAGTAATACTAATGTAAAGTCCTCAGTACAATTCCCAAAGAAATCCAAAAACTGAAGGTGATGACATGTCTGTTATAGGTTATAGAGTGTTGATGTGTCATCAGTCTTTTGTTGAATCACAGTAATATAAATCCAGATTTGAATTCAATATAAATTCCAATGAATGTCTTTATCCAAGAATTTTATCAGAGCACTTTTGTATTTCCAAAGAAATTAATCACTTGAATTCAATAATTTGAACAAAAAGATTCATCCCATCTGGACACAACATAATACAATTTGAAAGTGCACAAATGACCAAGTCCTCACAATTACAAGATTATATAGTTCTCTACTTGACCTCAGGTCACAATTAGCATTTTCTAAAGAAAAACATTACCTAATTGAAAACAACCTTCAAAATGATCCTGATGTTTACACAATCAAAACCATGACCTAGACTACACTCAGGAAATTCCAAAACTTAGACCCAAATAAACATATTTACTTCTATTATTCTTAATGATCCTGATATTCAGCCCATACATAGAGAGAATAATTTAACTATGTATTAGTTGTTTACACAGAATAAAAAAAGTCAATCAGGTCAAGCAGAAATGAACTCAGTTTTGGACAAGTCCAGCATACAATGTTACACTACGTAAGCATGTATGAAACAAAAACTTTTTAAAAACTAACAAACATACAATTAAGTTAAATATACATATCAATGACAAACAAATCATATTTTATTAGTTTGTATATAATTTTATTATTATAAATTTTGTATTCTTCTAAATATGGATGCAAAAATGGACAATTCTTTTCTGTTTACAAACAATAAATATAAAAGAACCCAATAAAGAATGTATTTATGTATTTGATACTGCTAGATATGGGAAATATGGAGCTGCCACTATCAATGTAATTTATTGGGAAAGTATTTGATATATTTATGCAATACGTTTGGTTAGCAAAGTCTTTTACAGAATATCAAAAGCATGTAGGTTTTATCATGCAGAGTCAATGGTAGCTAATACCGGATGATGCGATGGTGGAAATCAGATCTGAATGCATTAACCATGGAGACATCGTGGTTCTTTAAAGGTGAAATCAGTACATAAGATATAATTACCAGGAAAAGGAAAGCAGATGGAGTGAGAGAAAGATAGTGCCTGGAGGGTGCATACCATGATAGGCAATAATGTGTCAACATCCATTCATAATCCATGTGTACTGACATCAAGATATATCAATGAAATAAAATCAAGCATATCTTTGTGATACATATTCCCAATAATGATAAGCAACAATATAAACAGTAATAAATATTTAGCAAACATAAAACAGACAGTGATTGTGCAGGATGTAAGAGAAAATGAAAGGATAATAATAAACATAAAGAAAAAGCAGGTTATTAACAGCAGCAGCACAGCAACCATCACCACAGCAACGGACACCAACACCAAAGAATACAAGATGCAAGCATCAGAGGTATGCCAACATATTGCCACATATTAATGTAAGTGCAATAGGTATAAGAACAGTATATTGTACATTGCAACTTACCATGTCATACTGTCTGTAAAAGTTCATTGGAAGAATATGTAAAGTTTTACAAATAAAGCATGGTATGAAATGGAAGCTACTTTAATGAGTGTTTGATAAAAAGTCATTATTATTTGCTAGAAAATCTGAAAGAGACTGTCCTATAAAAGAGTTACAAACGTATTATCAGATTATGGAATAAATACATTTGGCTAGTTTGTGTCAACAATGTAATTTATTTCTTGCTTTTCTAATTTAAATAACTGTGTCCAAAACCATAGTTAATATCAATACAGCTAGTGGACTTCAGAATGTGTCTATATGATACAGATGTTGCACCATATTTATGATCAGACTCTAGAGTCAAACAGGGACTATTTATCTATAAGATTTGAATGGAAAATGGTGGAAATGAATAAAAACGTAGACTTTTCTCTGTAAAGCCTCTTAAAAAATTTGGTTAATATACCTCAAGTCCTTCAAACTTAAGGAGACTTAATCATTGAACATGGATAGTGCTATAATGCTCTCCATAAAATGAAAAGAATATTTATCAAGGAATGCGATTGAAATTATACCACAATGATACCAAATTATTCCAATTTCAGGACAGAAAGCATAATTAAGTTGTGAACAACTTTTAGCATCATTATTTTTCAGTAAAATCTAATATACAAAACAAGAGATCATATATACAAGTTATTTACATTCTGATCTCACCATTTTCATGAGTGGTGATCATAAAATAGTCACAATTGTTTTTGCACTTTTGTTTTTTATTTTAACATAATAAACTGTACAATCTGTACATTAAATGTATTCCATATACATAGTAATTGAACTGGTTAGACCAAATGGCTCTTCATTTTGGCTTCAGTTCACTGTGAAATTGTCAACAAGTTTGCATGCTGCTAAAATCTGTAGGGCAAAAATGTGAAGAAAAAACCCCACAACAGAACATGTTATACAAACACTAGTATAAAGAATAACATAAGAAATCAGCGATATATTTACCTCATCCATACTGTTTGAACTAGCAATATTAATTGGTATAAATCCTGCACATATTTTCTGAAAAATAAAATAATAAAAAAAATAACAAATACTAACATGAATATGTAACTGAAACAAAACCCTCAAATAAACACATTAGTAATGACAGAATACAAAAACAGATTTGGCAATGGCAGAATTTGGATAATGATATATTTCAAGAATAAAATATAACGTCCTGAAATTAAAATAATATTAAAAAGAGCAAAAGGTCATAAAAAGTTACCTACTTTTACATTAACATCAATTTCTAAGATGGGACTAAATTTCTGTCAGATACACATCATTTTACTGATAAAAATAATTAGTTGTTTTCACTGACATATGTACATCAATGTTTTTAGATGAACAAATTAAAATTATGAAAAAAATTGCAATCATGGTTCTGTTGCGAAACAAATCATTTGTTCTGGAATATTAAAATCTCAAGACCATATCGCCTCAGTATATAACTTGGCCATATCAAATTTCCTCTTTATGCCAATATGGCCTCAGTATATAACTCAGCCATATCAAATTTCCTCTTTATGCCAATATGGCCTCAGTATATAACTTGGCCATATCAAATTTCCTCTTTATGCCGATATGGCCTCAGTATATAACTCGGCCATATCAAATTTAATCTTTATGCCAATATGGCCTCAGCATATAACTCGGCTGTATATAACTCGGCCATATCAAATTTCCTATTTATGCCAATATGGTTTGCAGTAAGTGTAGTTTTATGAATTCACAAACCATTTGCAAATCCATTAATTCTATTCCATGAAGTAAATTTTATGAAATTATAGCTTTTGGTGTGAAAAAGGTCATCTTGAGAACTAATGTGAGAAAATGACATTAGCATCAATTTTGTGTTGTTGTTGTTATAGGGTTAAATGCCATTCTTCAGCACAAGATATGCTATACATGCTGGACAGCATAAAAGTTGGAGGAAGAACCTGGGAGAACCCCGGAAAGAACCACCAACCAATGAGAAGCTATTAGCAAGCCTTCTCACATACCCACTGGCCAAGCCTTACTCTCAAACCCATGCAAACAGAGATGAGATGGCAGTGATCCATAATGGTGAGTGCTTTAGACCACTCGGAACCCCGCATCAATTTTAAAAAATCTACATTGCGACTAAGTCAATATAATGCTAAACAACCATGAGTATGTGTAGGCATGCATATTTCTTTCAGAAATTGTAACTCTGAAAATATTTGCTAATGGTCTTGTTTTGACTATACGATTAAGGAAGCTGCATTTCAAAATTGAGTTACCTAAGTACTGAGCTTTTTAAGAAAGAAATGTCTTTAAATTTATTCATGTTATGAATAAGTAACATGTAGGGGTTTATGATGTGACATGGCTGTAACGGCAGTTATAAATGCAACAAGTTCAAATAGCTGCTTGGACTAAAGCTAAACAAAACCCAACTGTAATGCAAATAAAGAAGCCACAGAGTCAAGAAATTAAATGGCAATATAGTAGGACCCCCATCTTTGATGAAAAGATATCTGGACAGTTCAACTATTACACAACTCAAATGTACCAAAGTACCAAAGTTGCTGCAGAAGATGACAAGGCATGCTGGACTGATGTATTTGGAATATGTTTAACAGTATGCAATTTATTAACACAAGTAAGTTGTACCTTCAGAAAATGCTTCTTAAAGCTGTGAAGAACAGAAGTCATCATAGATGAAGTCATCACTCTTCCAGCTCCATCATCTATGAAAATATGTTTGTAAACCAATTTATACATGTTATAAGTGCATTCATTTATATCGTAACATTACATAAATATAAAAGAGTGTAATTACACAGTTTATAAGTAAATAAACTAATTTATACCAAAAAATGTATTTCAGTAATAACCCATTTATGCAAAGTTTGCAACAATCACAATACAGCAATGAAATTATGGCAAAAGAGAATAAATGATGTGCTTCCATATGCATGTCTACTAAATAACAATGACTTTACCTCGTTTTTTGGAATGAGAACAAAAGGGTATTCCTTCTGGCCAGTAAGGCAGCCTGTTGGCCTCGCTATATGTTGTCCTCTCTCTTTGTCCTTGCAAAAAATAGTATTAAGATCAAGAATACATGAAACATTAGTAATATGTTATAACATAATGCAATGAAAAGTATGTTTTGTTTTTTTTCAAATAATAGCAGGACCATGAAAACTTCATATTCTGATTAAATTAACAAAACAATCACATATCATTACTAAAAACTTATGCATTATTATTTATCATTTACAATACATGTAATATCTGCACATTGTGTATTCATATTCACAAAATGAATCCATCCTGAAATAAAATAACAGTACATGTATGCAATACAAAAATAAATTTTAATGCATTAAATTGAGCAATTAACACAATTTCTTCCTTGATTAAAAAGAATAATAATAATAACATAACTGATAGGGAATTAATACAGACTTTGAGAATGTTTCTCCATATTTACATAGAATTATTGTGAATAAATGAAGCAAAATATGACAAGACCTTTTGAGAAGTTCAGCTGAGAGTAAGCGTGTCGAAGAGTATTGATTGGAACATGACTCCAATCAATATTTATGTCAAGCTTCCTCAGATCAATTTGTGCAGGTGAGGAGACAACTGAAAAGTATGCAAAGAAATATATTAAGAAAATGAAAATGGACTCTTGCAAGGAAAGACTTTACAACTGATTTGGAAAATGACATCTGAAAATTATCAACAATACAAATTAAAATATCTGTAGGAATAAGACTTGCAAGATCATCTGGACTAGCAAAACAATCTTGCAAGGTACAGTGCAGGGGTGCAGAAGAAGAGGCAGACAGAAAAAAAGGTGGGAAGACAACATTAAAGAGTGGGCAGGCATGGGATTTGGGGATTCCCAAAGGGCAGTAGAGAACAGGAAAAGATGGAGAGAATTGGTTGTAAAGTCAACTGTGGTTCCCCAATGACCTCTTGGTTTAAGGGATTGATGATGATGATGATGATGATGACTTGTAAATCTGATATTTGTGGACTTTTCAAGTTATTTCAGATGAAAGGATCATACAAGTCCTATGAAATAAATTGCTTAAAACAGACGTGCCTGAATGTAATTATTTCATTATTCGATGCATATAATATCCATAACTTAATGGCTAAAGTAACTTATAAACATAGCAGCAAATATTCCAAATACTGTATGTAATCACATTAAATATAAAGCACATCATTTTGTCATATTCAGGCACATTCAATCTTTTTATATACATCTGTCAACAGAATTAAACTGATCAAGCTATAAGTTTGATCTAGATTCATCATCTGATAAATTAAATCTTTGTCTACATTAAAAACTGTATTATACATTGGGAATCACAGAGACTGAAAGGTTTAAAGGGCCAGGGAATATAAGCAGCAAAATTTCTTTAGGTATTGGAAAGAAGGGACGGCAAGAATAACAATGTCATCTCAACACACATGCAGACTTGCCAACCCCAACGAGTCCGTCTTGGTAAGGCAGCTGATTTGTTTCCGTAAGACTGACCAGTTTTTCAGTAAGGTGTAATAAAATATCAATAACTGCTACTGTAAAGCTGGAAAACATATTTAAAGGTTCGACACAGCGACGATGAGATTATGTTCAAGTGAAAAGTTTGTAAAGTACACAGACCTTATATACCACTAGTACAGTTGCACAAACTTTAGTTCCAAACCCTATGCAACTCAATGGCTTGTTGCTATCTCTCAACCTGATGTAAATCTTGGAAATTCTTTTCCCATTTCATATGACGACGACAATCATATCTCCCGCCACGAGACATACTCAAATTGGCATGTGATGTCCAATAAACATAACTGTGTCCTTTCCATCTTTTATTCACAAGAATCTGAATATTCCTTTTTATTCTTCTGTGTTGATTATTAACACTTTTCTAGAGGCTTATTTTCCCATTCATCTTCAACATGCATTACTTTCGGGACGCCATTTTAAAAAAATGATATAATCAACAGTTTGATCATGCAGACGCTTCGCATGAACAAACAGGTTCAGTTTAAAGCGTCTGGGGTGCTGCTGTAAAGTTAGTCTGGTTCTCTACCTAATTTCACTAACCCGGATCCAAATAAAACAGATGAACCAATTATCCGGATTTTTCTGCAATGATCATTTTTCTGTAGTATTTGCTTGTATGCCTTAAGTCCGTATTTTAAGGGTAATTTTCATAAGACTTACGGCAAAATCGTAAGAGTTGGCAGGCTTGCACATGAGGTGTAGTGAGGCAATGATAAAGATATGAAGTGTTTTGCCACACATGAGGTGTTATGAGGGAGGGATAGCAGTATGATATGGAAGTGTTATGTAACACATGAGGTGTAAATAGGCAGGGATAAAAATATTACATGGAAGTGTTTCTTCATGCCATTGATAGATTTTCCTATTCTAACATTAGTGTTCAGCCTTGATCTTAAAAGGATATAACAGCAGTCTATGACGAAGGAAATCAAATTGTTCTAAGTCATACAATCACTGATTCTTTAAATCAAGAATATTAAACACTACCTGACCTTGTATGTAGTACCTTTCGTTTTTTTCTTCCATACCAGCTTGTGGTATGATGTCATTAAGGTTTACTGCCTGACAAATCAACCTGCACAAATGATTTGACCCTGAAAAACATGTCATCAAATTTTACAAAAGTCTAATAAATTGTACAACTAGGTAGATATATGCCCATTAATAATAATAATAATAATAATAATAATAATAATCATAATAATACTAATACTACTACTACTAAAAACAAATTTATTTACAAGGGAAACATAATTATTATAACAATATTGTCATTAAGGTAATATAATACAACTGGAAAAGGTAAATTTAAAGATATTTAGCCAAAAAATGATATTTTTGAATCACAACTATAAAATACTTTGCTATACACATGTAACAGTAAAAGAACAAAAAATACCTCCATAATGTGAAAGAAACAGGACAAAATAAATCAAAAGTATCAATGTATGACATGTCTGTGTTAAGATTTAAATCAAGGATACACAGTTAATTCTATGAGAAGAAATTGCAGGTTGGAATATTTCAATCACGTCAGTAAGAAAATTAAGAAAATTTTATTTAGTATCCCTGTATGAAATATGGACAAATACATTAGAGGATATTTGGAAAACATTTGCTGAAAATAAAAAAATTAGTCATTCCAATGTCTAAACAGTGTAAATATAAATGCCTTTCTAGGACTTACTACAATCTGGCCTGATTCTCAAAAACTGCACATCCCCCCTACAAGCATGACATCTCAAAAACATAAAAAGAATTTGAAAATATTATAAACTTACCTATGGAAAAAATGTGGGGGTGTGGGTGTTGAATTTGGAGACCGACCATTGTTTTGGAGGTGACTCATGGCTTTGCAGAAATAAAAATTTCAAACAATAACTTTTTGAGAGAAAATTACGTGAAGCACAATGATTTGCAATAAATGTATGAATGTTATAAATTAATGGCTTATATGGATATTAGCAATGACAAACTAGTTTACAGTCCATCAGAAATTCTTACCACAGGCATGTACTTTCCCATCCAGGACATAGAAAAAAGCTATCATTGGAGCACTCTTCTGACCTGCCAGCCTTATTATCTGAAAGCAAGCGATGCATCAGTTATAGAAGACCTAACAAATATGATTGGTCAAAATATTAAAATAAAAAACTTGAAAGTGAACACCTTCATAAAATTAAATTTAATTTAGTCTTTCAGTACTTTTGGCAATTTATAATATGGGTTGTAATTAAAACTGTCAGCCACAATGCTTTTCTTAAAACAGTATCTTGCTATATTTACTAAACAATGCACAACATAGCTAGTTTTTGCTAGTAACTTCAGTAATGGAAATATTTTTCATATCTTTTTTATATAAATGTTTACTTGCATATAAGAGCACTTAATTGCTTTAAGGCTTAAACCAATATACTGCTTATCTCACAATTGCTTGATCAGACAAAATGTATTCAATGTTTTAAGGATTGTTTCACATAAACTCTATCCCTTCTTATGAATATACAAACAAGTAAACAAAATATTAGAAAAATGTCATAGTTACTTTAAATAGGTTTCACTGATCATTTAATCATTAATTAAAAATGAAAATGTTCATTACATTCATAGGATAACATGGTGGCAAAGAAACCATGATGCAAATGTGGAATGAACAATTCATTCAAAATACAGTCAAACCCGGTTATCTCGATTACGTCAGGGGTGTAAAAAAATCATCGACATAACCGGGTCCCAAGATATCTGGGTTCATAAAAACAAGTAACGTAATTTTAAAGATGTCCTTGACCATTAATCCTGTCTCTTGCTCGTACATTTACTAGAATCCCCTCCCACTGCAAGTTACAATAAAATACACAAAACGCTTAATTGATAATAAAATGAAAGAAACTAACCTGGTGTTGTTATCATTTATTCCTTTTTTTATCATCATGTGTAATTTATTAAAGAAAAATTATATGGACTCCCTATATCACATGTAGCGTATGCATCCATACTGTAGTGTGCATCACTTATGTCAGATAACACACGACGCATTTTTATAATTGATGTGAATATTGAAAAACAAATCATGTTTGGCTGTACTTAGAGGTTTGAATATGTTATCATGACTGAAAAATGGATCCAAGAAAATCACAAACTTGAGAGAGTGAGAGAGAAACATCAACCGAATGCTTCAGGCACCCGCCATTCTTGCATAACATGGTGTTAGGTGCAAAATAACCAAGATTGTATTATATCCAGGTTAATATATGACAGTATCTCGCAAATAAAGATCAATACATGTTTTTGAAAATACATGTACATGTACATTCACTGTGAGTGCAAATGAAAATCCTTTCACTAGCATGGGTTAAAAAGAGTATTATTAAAGCAAGTTAATGTTGAGTATACTACTTACCCTGCAGGCATCAAAGCGAGTTTGTATCAATTATGATTCCAGATGTCAAACAAATAGATGCCCGGGTGGTGAATAAACACATCCGGTAGTGAGCAGAAAACTCATTCTTTGAACTTACTGGCAGGATATCAAATACAAAGTTATTTTATTGCAATGCAAACCGACCCTGGAAACTGACTTTGGATTCTTTTAAGTGTGCCAGTTCTTTTTTTCTTTTCTTTTTCTTTTTTAGCCAACTTTGCTTCCCTTTTACCGGTATTCACAGGAATTTTGAAAATATTCAACCGATCATCAATTTTCCATCTGCACATTGATTATTAATTTGTACATGTACATGTACATAATATTTCATTACTTGTATCTCCTTGATTGTTGTTTCTTGTACACATGTATTTCTGAACATAATTCAGAAACAAAAGGGAAATGATAAAATACACATGTAACTGATGTCTAAGAATCTGCGTTTTCGTAAAATAAATTGTAATAATTGTAATACATTGTAATTTGTGCACACTCTTGTCTTCCTGAATCCTTGAAAATATTATGTAGTGAACAGGATATATTCTTAATAAACTAATCGATTAAGCTACTCTTACGAAACAAAATAGAAAAAATATGAAATAAACATGTGACTACCGCCATAACTGACCAAAAGTGTGCGTGAAAGTCGATCACTATTGCTGACTGTTTCTTGTATAATTTCTGCGAGATTGATGTTAAAAAGTTGCATTTCGTCGAATTAAGTGGGTCCACATGTTACTTCGGACTGAAACTTATGCCCGACATAACCGGGTTATCGACTTAACAGAGGTCGAGATAAGCGGGGAAATAATAGCATAAGAAAGAAGGATTTTTTTGGGACCAGACCAAAACGTTCAACATAAGCGGGTTCTCGAGACAACCGAGGTCGAGATAAGTGGGTTTGAATGTAACTAGTCATTATACATTAAACACTAAGATTAAAGGTAAAGCTTAATCACCAAACTGCTTAATCAAGAAATGGAAAATTGAGCATCAATAAGAGGTCAATAATAAAAATGAGGAGCCACTACAGCACTTAATTTTAAAAAGCTCTAAGTACTTTACCATATTACTTAATGCATAAATACATATCTATATATATGAACTAAAAAAACAATGAAATTACAAACAAAACATACTGAAAATAATTAAGGGTAAGGAAGCTTTATTAGGTCATAAGTATGTTCTTGCAGTCTAAATCTCAAGCTCATCACAAGTGGTAAGATACTTCTCTCAGCCAATGAAATCAATCTTCTTATGGTTATTTGGCATTCAACACACCATACAATAACCTTGGGATGCACACAATTCAGGTAATGGTCAACTGTTACTATCTTTATTGATCTTTTTATGAACCCATAGACACCATTGAGGGAACTCTCTTGCAAGGATAACATCATATTAGGTTGACTGGCATATAATATGGGCAATACCTACAATATACCCTACATCAATGATATCTCTTCTCATCTGTGTTAGTAACTTATTCTGCATAATCCTTCAAAAAGTAGCCAGAAAACAAATTACCCTCTTGGACAATCTTATCACTCTCTTCCTCAAATTATTCCCCTCCCTCTTCCAGACAGGTATGGGATTTCTCTGAAAGAATGGAATAACTAAAAATATTGAAAAGTAACTCATACAATCATGCAGGAGTTATGTAAGTTTCACAAGAAAAGAATGTCTGTGGAAACAATAATTAGGGCTCTAAAGTCAGTATGTAGTGCTATAGACACACTGTACTTACTGCATCCAATCATTTAAATGCAAAAGGAAATGTCTCATAAAAAAAATGAATTAAACCAACAAATACAAATATGTTCACAATTATGACAACAAAAATTAATGAATTAAATGGGCATAACATTGCATTAAAAAAAAATCAGTTTGAGGCAAAATTATGATTCATTGATGCTGTCTTAATGATCATACTGCAATTAAAAATGTCATCAAGCATAACAAAAACACTAAATGAGAGTCTGTACTCTTTGTATTCTATCTTAAACGGCATAAGAAACTATATGTATATAATGTCTGTATGCATCACATGCAAATAAATGATTATGGTGGATTCACTATATATATAATTTATCTTTCAGGCTTAAAAAAATTACTGATATACAAGAGGTTAGTAAATATTTAAGTACCGGTAATGTCATTGTCTTTAACCTACAATAGTTTCAAGTACAAATTACTATTTCAAATTAAAACAATATAACTATACCCGAGTTGTCCCATCCTTTTGGGTTCGCTTGCGTACTGGGGTTGAAACAACTGCAAACAAAATAAACAAATCCTGTACACCTTACATGCAAAAAGTAGGTATGTTTCCATGTAAGTATATATAGCAATGAAAATTATTGGCAATTGTTTAATTCTTAAATCATGCAAAGTGGATCAAAAGTGGTTACAAGAGATTATTCGTACATGAAATACGCAGCTTGCCGACACTGGAATCAGCCATATGAATGGGAAAAAAACTCATGATAACACAATCATCAAATCAAGGTTCACAATCTGACTCCTCCATGAGTCGATGTTAATTGTCTTTTACTATTTGCACATTTCATCAATCATACCTAAAACATACATAAAACCTTTCCACAATTTACATTTTAAGAAAGTGACAATATTTTACTTGCAAATTACTTAAGTTTCTCTGTGTTTTGCCTACTTTAACACTTCTTTAGACAACATCACTCCCCTTCTTTTTGGGAGTAGATTAGGGTGTTATCATGAGTTTTCCTCTTAGGACTTATGGAATAAAGTGCCTATGATGCAGCTGTCATAATAAGAAATCGAACATGGTTTGTATGCCTCACAATCAAAAGTATTTTGTCTGATTATGACGGAACAAAAACATATACCACTACTATTTCACTTATTCTTCCTTTCCTATCATTACTCTTCAACCTGTCCTAATGCTACTATATTCTTGACCGAGCACCACCTGTTGTTCAATAGTGCAACCGCAAAAAAAAACATTGATATCGAAAGATATTCCCGCATTCTCACACCCCACCTTACAATAAATAACCATTTATAAACTTGCTATTCATTTTCATAAAAAAAACTACTGACTTAAAATAAAAATGATTACCTTTATTTGTAATGAAAGAGTTAACAGAAAACGGGTTTCCTTTTTGTTATTCATTGGTATTGAAATATTAAAGGTAAATTGCGCAGCACAAATGGCATAAAGCGTTGTCTTTGTGCAATTTACCTGTCACTCGCATCGCGGAATATGGTTAATCATGAAAAATAACAGTCATTAACAGAAATCTGAACTGTAGTTTCTTTAATAATTGCTTTGCGTACTGCTTGGTTCCAATTTGTTGCGCTTACTGCCTCTTAATTTTATACAGTAATTTGTTATTAGCGGTATTTACAAGGGCCAAAATACATTTCTTCTGTCTCAGTGTCAGGCGCAGGCATAAAATTTCAAAAGATTAGTATCTTTTACACACATGTATGGAAGTTATACCTTTTGTATTCATCGTAAAATGTTGCAATTGCAGATTTTAATTACTATCTTGACCTTATTCTTAGCTAAATATTATAATTAGCAAGGGAGATAACTACAATAGCATAGAAATACCGTATCACGTTGCAAACAATGAAAACTTAAATTATATAGTATATGCCATGGTATATCATCGGTTGTGTAAGTATAATTCATAACTTTGATAGCTTAATTTTAGCTACTTAATAGAGTAGATGGATTTTAAACGAGTAAGTAAAATGGAAAAAATGTGGTGAGAAAATACAGGGACAGTATGCATATTTTATATTACAATACCTTTAGGTATTATATTCAATAGTACATTTAATTAATCCATTCCTAAGAAATCTCATATGTTTTGATTAATTTATTCATTCATTTTTCCATTCATAATTAATTAATTAATTAATTAATTAATTAAATAATAATAATAATAATAATAATAATAATAATAATAACAACATAATTTCATTAAAAAATACATAATTTACACTACAATAGATTAAGGATACTTAATTATAACAATTAAGTTTAATTATTCCATTCCTAATTGATCCTACTTGTCCTGACATCAAAGAAAAAGTTCATTAATGTGGATCAAGAAGAGGAATTATTCTTTCATGTTTAAAGCATGAAATTGTTTTGCTTTGATTTATAAACATCACAGTAAAAAGAGACAATAAAAATTATACCACTGTCTTCACTCACCTTAATTACGCACATTAAATGTTGACACCTTAAGAAGTGCCCATGCTGTTTCTTCATGCCACCTTTTAATTACACTTACCTCACCATGTACAAAATAATAAATATTACGTAAGGAGATATTATTGAGTAATAGTGTTAAAACCTACTCTATTGTCATGATTGAATGTCATCATGTGAGGTAAATTGTGAACCAGTAAGTCAGCTTTTTTTTATTTTCATTCTAAAATTTAACAGTATTAAAATTGTTCAAGTTTAAATAAATGTAAATATTTAATTTAAAGTTCATGGTAAATAAATTTTAAACTTGATTTCTGAGTATAGATTATTTAATGTCGGCATTCTTGATATATGTTAGCATATTAATTATTTAATGCCAGTTAATTATTTTATTTTATTAATTAAATTTAAAGAAAGAAAGTGATATCATGAAATATACTGATATTAAGCAGCAGAGAGGGTGGACCCTACAACTTTTTGGCTTAATTGTAGAGACCTTATTTTTTGAAATTAAGGGTTCTTACGAAGGTTGAAAAAAAAGTTTTTGTCTTAATAATAAAAACTTCTCTAATTGACCAGATTTTTTCTGATTTTTTTCACAATCTGGTCACTTAATTTTTTGTCGTCCACCCTCCCTGCTGCTATGGTTTTTATCCAAAAATTGTATCAAGTCCATTACGATATCTTGACCTAGGATCATGTAAATTTATTGTTACAAAACCAAAGGGAGCAGCTTGTGCTTTTGAAAAGAAATTTTTAAATTTGTTCATGTCCATGTCCCCAGAACACCAAGTATAATAAATATTTTGCAGCGTATAATTATCTACGCCATTAAACACAACTAAAATGTTACAGTTATCTCTGATCACTTTTGGAATTTGTGTATAACGCTGTGTAACATAAATCACGTCTGTGTTTTTATGTCTACCTCGTGAAAATATTCTAGCTGGATTTGATTGTTTGTCCAGCATAACATCATCATATACCACGAGATTATTAATGAATCCATCTAGATCATCTACGGATGGCGCTTCATCAATATCAGTAATAAAGTCTATGACATTGTCTTCGTGTAACGATTTTGCGTTTTCATTAAAATCTTTAAGTACTTCGTAACATCGCTGATCATCTACAGATGGCGCTACTAAATATAATTTATCCCACTTCAGCCATCGCATTATTAGATTAAGCAGTAATTGCGTCTTCCCACTTCCAGATGGGCCCATTATAATCATTCTGATAGAATTCGGAAGCGCTGGATGATGCTTTACTGGTTCTTGTTTTCGTGTCGCAGAAAAGTCAATTATATCCATATAATAAATAATATGATTCTATATTGTGTTCGATGCAGAGCACCTACCGATACTACTGAATTAACGACAATAACAACAAAAAATAAAAGACGAGCACTTACAGGCAAGTGTGTGAAATGTGGCACCAAGAAATATAAGTTTATTCCAACAAAGACAGGTGGGGGAGATATCGCTGCTTCGTTAGGAAAATTACCAGGAACTCCATGGGCTAAATACCCTGGTGAGAAACATTTACCCGGATATAATTATTGTGGTCCTGGAACTCGTCTTGATATCCGACTTGATGATCAAGATCAACCAAAAACAGGAGAGTATCCAGTAAATAAGATTGATCAAGCGTGTTACGTTCATGATGTCGCGTATAAAAGTAAAGATTTGCAACACGACATCTCGCAGATGTGAAATTGATTCACGCGTTAAATTCTATACCTAATAAATCTCTCAGAGAATCTCTCGCTAGTTTTCTAGTAAAAACTGCTATGAAAGGTAAACTAGTGCTAGGGGCTGGCAATTAATTATATAACTATCATAATGGAATCTGTTTATTATTCCCCGAGAGGATTCTGGAGAGGTAAAGCAGCGATTAGTAAACTCGCCGAAGCAGCAAAAGTTTCACGTGATGTTGCTGCATCATGGTTAGCACGACAGGCAATATGGCAAATCTTCCTAAGTCCACCTAAAAGAATTCAGTATGCGCATTTTGATGTTAGCGTTCCTAATGAAGTTCATCAAGCAGATATTTTGTTTTTACCACACGATACCATTAAAACACGTAGACGTCAATACACGTATAGATACGCGTTAACTGTCGTTGATGTTGCGAGTAGATACAAAGAAGCGGAGCCATTATCAACAAAGACAGCATCTGAAGTTGCATCTGCGTTTGAGCGCATTTATCAACGTGGTGGTCTACGATGGCCACGGTTATTACAAGTTGATCCTGGTAAAGAATTTCTTGCAGTAGTATCATCGTTGATGAAGAAACATAACGTTAAATCAGACGAGGACATACTGAAATTCATCGTGATCAGGCAATCGTTGAACGATTTAATAGAACACTTGCTGAGCGGTTATTTGGATACCAATATGCAAAGGAAATATCTACTGACCTCAAAGATAGATCTCGTGAATGGGTTGCAAGATTACCGAGTGTGATAGCTGCGTTGAATAATGAAATTACTCGTGCAACTTCCATGAAACCTTCTAATGCGATCAAAAAAATATATATACCAATACGACGTGAATCTTTCTCTCAACCAGTATTAGGAAATGTTACAGTTAGATATTTATATGAACCTGGCGAACTTGAAGGTGGTAAAAAAAAGAGCAACCGATCCTATCTGGAGCGTGACTACACATAAAATTTCTAGCGTGGTAAGATCCACTGGTAGACCTTCAATATACAGACTAGATTCTACAGCCCCTCAACGTGGATTTGTACGTGAACAATTGCAAATAATTCCTGAGGATACGCAATTACCACCAAGCTTAATTTTGTAAACGTCCAGAACCTCGACGTCGATTACACTCAAGACAGGTCAACATCACATTATCACGTGTATGACCGAGATCACTATTAATTCTGTCTACGGTAAATTGTCTTGGATTATTATTTGAATGCTGCCATGACATATTACAGTTGCAACTTGCGCAATGATTATTTTGTAGTTGTTTTAGTGTTATAATAAATTCAGCATCAAGATCAAAGTCACGCTTATTTTTTTTGTCACACTGTTTATAGCTAACTAATTTTTTATTGATATCGACATTGTTAGTTATTTCTTCAGTTATTACGTAATCTACAATAACCCTATGCAGTTGCGATATTCTCCTGACTCGAGATACGGCGAGATAGACTAAATTTGACCATTCAATACGATCATCTACAATTCAGATTCTAGTATCATTTATAGTTAATCCCTGTGACGAGTGAATTGTTATAGCGTATCCTAACGTCCATGGCGATTTATCCATGTTCAACGCGCTCTCAACAACATCAACAACAACCAACACGATATCATTCAGGACAAGATTCTGTACCCGGACATTTTCAGCGTCTCCACCTGGTATTTCAACTTCAATATTTTGTCGTCGAGTATCTGATGGGCGATAACACAAAGGTACAGGTAGATCCGGAAACTTTTCTTTATGTAACGTAAATAATTTCTTTTGTAGTTCATCACGAACTATCTTTCTACTGGCGACTATCAAATCAGCAGGTCTCCAATCCAAAAATCATTTATAGTTGTCTCTGGAATTACTTTACGCTGTATCTCGCATTGTATTTGATCTGGCTGTAATCTGATTAATCTTTTAAGCTCATTTAGCGGCTCATCAATAGCTCTATGGTCATCATTTATTTCTTCGTAATAATCTACATTATTCTTTAGCCATTCATGTGGAGACTGTCCAACAAAGGGTGGTGGTTGACCATTATCGCCACACAAAATCACAGCAATATTCTTTAGTAACAACCAATCAAGAAATGTTTTTAGTGTTTCTAACGACACCGTGCATATCTCGTCCCAAATGATAATTTTAGGTATATATTTTTCACCCATCCGCGATGGAGTCCATGTATCTCCGCACCATCTGAAGAAACTGTGATATGTACATGATTTTACTCCTCGTTGCTTTATTTCTATAGCAAGTTTGTGTGTCGGTGTCAAAACAATCATATCTGAGATATTATTTATAAATAAGTTAATCGTACGAGTTGTTTTACCTGAACCACCACACCCATTAAGATAAACGGTTTTATGTCTAGATACAGGATCATACACAGATGGTGCAGATAACTTTAATATTTGATTATTATTTCTGTAATATGTCTCCGCAATTTCAACATCGGCAGATTCAGAATAACTAAGTATATTTTCCTGTTTTATCCTCCATGTCCCCCATTCACCATTACCGAGTTGTAATAAATCTTTATATTTTTTGTGTACATAAAATGAATCCGTAGCGACTCTGACAGCTTAACGAGGAAATTTATTTATCATCGATAGTAGGTTTATCGAAACGTACGCTAACATCGAAGATCTTAAATGAGTAAACTGTGGTGAGTCGCCATCAGTATAGCTCACAATGGTACCTAGTTTTGTTCCATCTGATAAATAAGCATTACATCTGTTTATAAACGTATTTTCTCCGTTGTATCAGCGATTATAAAATCTAGTTCAGCATCGTCCATAATCAATCTTGTACACGTTCGTTTATGATCATGTGATCCTCCTTGAGTAAACTTACCGATTATCTTTCTACCAAGATCTTTTGCAAATTTTTCATCACGCTCGTTCCTGCATTTATTTATTTTAATGACATGATCTTCATCAATATCAGGGAATTCTTTTCTGGTATCATCGATATTAAATCTGTCCGGTTCTGGTAACCAAACTTGCTTCTGTGAACTATATGATATAATCGCTTCAGTTACTCTCAACGATATTAAAAATTCAGCATCAAGCATATATCGCAATAGTACTATCGGAACCCAACGTCGCTCTGAAAAATGTTTTCCGAACCAAGTATAAGTAATCGCATGGAGATCTTCTCTAAACTCGAATGATTCTACGTGAGCAAATCCTGTTAAGTCAAAATCTGGTAAGGGTCCGTTTATCGCAACCTTGGTCATGTCATGTGTAGGATGTCCGAATCTCTTAAAATATTTAGAACATTCTCCATATCCAAGAAAACTTCCAGGATAACACGCTACCATATCAACCGAGATAACATCATTGTAATCGTATTTGGTGTTCCATAATCCACCGTGTCCATATTCTACGCAGCTTTTCTTGACATCTTCAAGAAATTCCGATCGTGTTGTTTTCCATGAATTTCTCTCCTGAGCGAAATGAGCAGCGACTGACGGAACAGTAAAACAGTTATTCAATAATTGTCTAACTATGACATCATCAGGGGTATATTCACGCCAAGGGCGTTGCGCAAGATGTTCCATTTCCTAATGGAGAGATTCTGTACGATAAATATCACCGTTAGGCCGTACAAATTGATCATAATGATTATACTCAGAACTCTGAAATAACCAAACAGAAACAGGATCGGTTTTACTAATATTTTTAATAAAATCAAAGATATCACTGTCATAAAATTTAACCGTTCTATCTCGTGGAAATATTGTTACTGCAGCAGTCCATGCGTGCGCGTTATGATCAATAATATCTATCGGAGTTCCATTTTTTGTATATTTCGGTTTGTATAAAATCTCTCCGGTTAACGTTTTCACTGCTATTGGAAATCTTAATTTTTTCTCTAGCTCAGCGACATCTTTGATAGACGCTCCGGTATCCTTAACTGATTCTACCCAGTCATTTATTTTTTTACGTCTTAAATCAGTTAAACCATTACCACGTATCGCGTTCGTAAAATGTTCTGTAACCCGCTCAGCTACACAGTTTATTCTTGATATTTTCATTGGCTTGAGATCTGCAATATTAGGTTTATCATTCAGCGGAAATATTCCATAGACAACCGCAGTTACAGGGTACGATTTCTCATAATACGGTTTATCAATGCCAGTAAGTATTCCAGGTTTGGATCTGTTATTTAAGAAAACAATATTACCCCCGGACTGCACACGGACTGGATCACGCTTGTCACGAATAATCCAGATATCTTCTTCTGTATTTACAATAAATTTTATTAAAATAAAATATTTTTGATTATCAAGGTGATTAATAATTACTTTCCCTCGTTTGTAATTCATCATATTAGTAACATTTCCAACTCTGAATGTTGACCATGCATGAACTGCACCATCGTCACGAAATTCCTTCTTGGCCTCACGGATACGTTTAGTTATATCCGCATTCGTTAAAGCTAGATCTTGCATCGAAATACTAAGTTTATACTCAGGTAGTCTGTCAAGATCGAATCTGGTTGCGTAGGGTTCAATCGCGGATAATTTTTCCATATTATAATTAAGGCAAGTATATATTTAATTGAACATTAATCTTTTGTATTTGATTCAACCAAATCATTGTCACTGGTTAAAAATCGGTTATACGTCTCCGTGTAACAGAACATGTGTGAATGAATACTGTAGTTATCATATGCAATGCGTCAGAAATGGGAGTCTAGGACCAAAACCGTGTATCGTGTGTAGTGCTGGAGTGCCAGGAAAGACTCAACTGTGTGCGCAATGCGGTGGTAAAAAGTACAGAGAGTTGAAACGATATTACGATAAAAAATATAACGCTGACTCTCCTATAAAGACCGAAGAAGATTATTTGGCTAGATTTTCAAAAAACAATGATTTAGACAAATAAATATTATATATAAATGGAACAAAATGAGTTTGTGTCACATCCAATCATCACTAATTATGAAGCATCTCGAGAAGGTGTGATTAGAAACTGCAGATTGAAAAAACCAGTCCGTAGTATTGATAATACTGGTTATTTTAGATTCAGTGCTGGGAAAAATAAATATTTATCGCATATATTTACCTACGAGTGTTATTTTGGAATAATCAAAGATGGATATGTAGTTGATCACATCAATGGTGATAAGCTTAATAATTCGATTTCCAATTTACGAGTTACTACACAGAGTCAAAATTGAAAATCCGGAAACACAGGAAGGTGTAAATTATACAAAAAGAGAGCTATTAAATCCGTAAATACAGAGACTGGGGAAGAAATTAGTTTTGAATCAATTAATTCTGCTGCCCAATATTTTGACTTAGTACCACAATCGGTACAATACGTGGCAGAAAATATACAAAAATCTGCCTTTTCCAAAAGATTTACACAAAAAATAGGTTTCAATACGTTTAGTCTACCGTATTTTTAATGTTACCAAATGATCCAGCGCTCCGTCAAGCATAATGATAAATATTGTAGTTATCCGTTTATACGAGTTAATGTCAAAAGCTATCCTGATTGTCCATACTTGTCAATATGTGTAAGCTGCATTATACTAAGCAGAATGTTAGTTTTCCCAAGGATTTTGTTTAGCCATAATTACAGTCAAGGGTCCATCATTATCGCTGTCATTTTCACTCGTATTTTCACTCGTATTTTCACAGTGTTCTCTTAATTGTCTTATACGAAAGTTCATGATCTTTTTCTGTTCGTATCCATGAGATAATTCTAGCTTGATTTTGTCAATAGCGTTTGAGAGAGGTACAAACAATTTTACCTGATCATCAGTGACGGTTGCCAGTGACTTTAACATTCCTTGCTGGATAACTTTCATAAACCTGTAATCAGCGGATAGCGTAAATCTGTTCTCGTTCTTTCGTTGTTGTAATGAGTCAAAATCACATAGAATCTTTTCAGCATTAAGATTATCAGATACATTGATACCGTTATGTTGTAATGTTTTAATCGCAGAAACAATGACATTGATATTTTCAAAATTCATTATATAATAAGTGTTTATTTAATATAAAAATAAACAAAAATATACAGCGCGGGGTGATATTCGGTCTACCATTCCATAGTTGTATCAGATAAACCTAATGAGGTTCCGAATCCTTGTTTAATATAAAAATAAACAAAAATATACAGCGCGGGGTGATATTCGGTCTACCATTCCATAGTTGTATCAGATAAACCTAATGAGGTTCCGAATCCTTGTTTAGACATTTACCCCCCAAGAGACCCCTAAATATCCGTAACCGAAACTTTAGAGGCTCAGAGGGTTGTCTATACGTGTTATTAGTTTACCGCCGAAAGAATTCCTAAATATCCGTAACCGAAACTCTAGGAACTCAGAGGGTCGTTTATACATGTGTAGGTCTTATTTTAGTGACCAATCAGATTCTGTTTATTGCCTTACAAGAATTCCTAAATATCCGTAACCGAAACTCTAGGAACTCAAAGGCTGATTGGTCTTTGTGACCTGGAATCTCATTAGGTTTATTTTTAGTTTTGCGATTGTGTCTTTTGTAATGGCCCTTGTGTGGGTACCCCTTTAGTGAAGTCACAAGGTCACGACCTCATATCACCCCCCGCCTGTATATTTTTGATGAGATGATATGATGATGATATGATATGATGATGATATGATGATGATGAAATGCCGTCTTTAAGCACACCAACCCCCAATGATCAACCAATGGGTGATTCACAAAAGTGAATCCACCACGTGTTGACGTAGTGGATTGGTGTACTCAAAGACGGGGGGGCTGGAGCCCCCAATAAATTATAAATCTTGGCCTAAAATCGCCTCCCGCAGACAATTTGTCTTTCTCGGGTTTCGAACCATGACCCTCCGGATGAGAGTTTCTACGCGCTATCAACTGAGCTATCGGACCTTGTTATAAATACATACTGAAAAAGTTAATATGTATTTACCAATAGCCTTAGCTTAACAATTTGTCAGTCATATCGCTACATTCCTAAAAACTACAATATTCTTAACAAAAACCACAGTTTTCTGTGTAAAATGGAATTTTATATTTCTAGTTTCCAAAAAATATATATAATTCTGTATAACATTGAGTCTATGCGTAAGCCGTAACAGCGGATATTGATTTATTCATATAGCGGATGTTCTTAAAATAACTTTACGCACAGCCGTTATATGGAATAATCAATATGCAGCCACAGCCTTCTAGATAATAGATTTCGATTATGCACGGATTTTATGTAAACAAAGAATACAGTATTATAGACATCCGGATATTTTTTTTTTGTTATGATAAAAACGTATTATGATAACGCTCTATGAGCGTACATACAGGTTTATATTCAGTTCTTCGTTTTTTGTGTCCAGAATACGATTCCTTTGGTCTGTGAGTTTAAAGTGTATTCTTGATAATAACGGATTATGAACTCGCAGGTACACGGGGTTAATTGGCTCTGATACAATTAACCAACCGGGAGGGACCAATGGGCTGAAACTGAATAATATGTGCCCTTGCTGGGCCTGGCTAGATGTAGAAAGATCTACCTGATAGCTACCTTCAATAACATCGCATACCAGATTGACTGCAATAACTGATGTTATATTTACAATGCCCGGCGATATATGACGTCCGGCACCAAAGGGATTGTTATTGTGTTTTAGTATAATCGGTGGTGGGGCTATTTTTTTCCACGATTCAATTACTCCCGGATAATATTCTTCAATAAGATCATTTAATGATATCTTCATTTCAGCGTTATTTAAATCTGGTATAACAAATGTTTGTAAATCTTTTTCTGTTATTTTATAATGATCAAGAAATACTTGTTTAGATTCTGGAGTTGTGTAGGGATTTTTAATAATATCAATCGTAGTGATTATAATACTTCGATTGACGATCCTATTTAAATGTTTTATTGACTCGATTATTTGATTTTTTACACTTTCATTATAATGTTGTGATAATGAAATAAGCAAATTTCTTAAATCATTAAACGTTTTATCGTATTCAGGTTTAAGAGTATCTAAAAACTGTTTAATAAATCCTACATCAACAATATGTCGATACCCCCTCCCCCCTGGTTTATCGATAGCAGTAAATGCTGCTCTAATCATCTTGGGGATCCTTTTACCATCAAAATCGGTAAAGTAATATATATCGTCGTTTGGATCAAATTGAAATGTTATACGATCCCATGGATATTCTTCTAGATATTCTGGATATTTAATGAATCTTTCTTCACTCGTTTTAAACTCATTTTTAGTTGGTTCTGAAACTCCATTATAAACAGGTGCGACTTCAGGCCATCCTAACACTGATCTGATCGAACTTTGATAAACATCTACGAGGTAATCAGGAGAATTTATTTCAATCACCGCTGATAGTGTTGGTTCATGAACAGTGATCGCTATTTTAGATTCTTTCCCTGTGATAGATTTAATTCTGCGTTGGAACTCATCATTAATCTGTTCTATTTGATAACTACCCGTTGAAATTCCAACAACTTGCCAATCAGGTGTTCCATCTGGTTTATTTTCATTCGCAAATACCAGTGAATTATTTGGTTGTTGTCCACCAAACGGTTTTGACCTGATATTAGGCCAGCTATGATAAACTCGTAATTGCGCTAGCGCTATTTCCTTTGCTGGAATTGCAGTTGGAAAATTAACGCTAAATTCAGGATTGGTTGAACTTAATGATATCATCGTAGTTTTTGACGGCGTTGTATTAGCTACGATCTGCTGAAGTAATTCGCGCGACTCTGACATTATTATTATCGTTATTATTTAATTTTCCATCTTTCCGTTATTGTCACTAGCGATTATGAATGCTTCATCGTAGGTTTTCATTATCGTTACGAACTCTTCATCGGATATTTTACCATCACTGAGATACGCTGAAATATACGAGCATAATTTAGTGTATGCGGCTGTTGCTGTGTGCAATTTCATTATATACTCGTTTAGTTTATTATTTGTACATGTAGATATTTTCTTAGCGATAAATACTGAAAATACCTGCACATGTTGTTGCCGTGGAAACTATAATTGTTACAACTGCAGGCGCTGTCATCGTTATTGTTGATAGTAATAATCCAGTTCCAGCAATAACAGCAGAAACCGAGTATACCATTATATCAATAACAACCATATGTCGACGATATTTTTTTACCTTTATCGTGTAATCGTCGATGATATT
The DNA here is from genome assembly GCA_016617855.1 of Megalonaias nervosa. Lineage (NCBI taxonomy): Eukaryota > Metazoa > Mollusca > Bivalvia > Unionida > Unionidae > Megalonaias > Megalonaias nervosa. The sequence goes on along the minus strand of JAECUM010009608.1, from coordinate 8,041 downwards.
TTTTAGTTTGGTTTGACACTCACATACTTGAGTGTATCTGTGACGTTGAACGTCGATAAATAACTCTTGATTCATTATACTTATCTAGGTAACTAATTGAGGAGTTTCACATACAAATTCCAAGCACCACCAGTATAACGCTCTGGTTAAATTTTTATCAGATGCTTCCAGCAGAAATGTTTCTTCCGCATCTTTATTGATTATAACGGATACAACTCCAGAAAAAGTATCGATTGAATGACGCCATGGAAACGTAGTAAATATACTAAATTTTGCTATGCTAAATATAGACAGCCTGTATACGCCAGTAATTTCTGCGGTGTGTTTGAGACTATTATCTTGCAGTGTCCATATTCCTAATCCTGATGCTACTGTGTATACTACGTTGAAGATCTGCTTGTGAAGCATTCCAGCAAGTAACTTTGTTACTAGATTCGTTTTTTCAATGATATTAGGAATGCCACTAACAATATCGTTGATTTTCATGTTAATGTCGGTAAGTTTTATGTCAACGACTGGTGGACTTCCAAAAAATTCGTTAATAACTCTGTTTGCATTTGTACGAAAATTTAGAAATGTTTGTACATGATTAATATATTCAGTTCTAAATGTAGCAATTCATTCATTGATTGTCGTTAACGAAGTCGTTATTGGAATTTCCTTATCGTCGACGTATTTCTTCGTTGCAGCGTCAAAATCTGTTTCTGGTGTTCTGAGATTATTAATACCATTATTATTCATGTCGAGAAATGCACGCATTATACCACCGCGCACTGACACGTACTTGGATTCTTGATCATGGACGTATTTTTTTGTTGCTGCGTCTGTATCCGAGGTTGGGTTCATAAGATATGTAATTTTTCTTCCTGACATAATAATGTCACCGGTAAATACATCACCAGTTTTCTTAACATAGTCGTTAACCGATTTACCGGAATCCTGTATTTTGCCTTGATCAGTAAAAGTAACGATATTATTAACAACCGTGTTGGGAATTCGTACAAGTACATCTGGTAGTTGTATGTTACTCGTTTTTAATCGTCCTTGTTTGTCCTGAAAAACGACGACTTCATTTTGATCCACACTTGTGATATTTAATAAATCATCGATTTCATTTCTGAGCTGATCAAGAGTTGCATATTTAGATAAATCGATCTTCTCCTTATCTTTGCGAGTAGATCTTCCATAAATATCTACCATTATATTTACTGATATCTGTTTAAGTGTTATGACGTAGTGTAGTGAACGCGTGCACGACTTTATGAGGCGGTGCTGTTGATTTTGATACAGCATCAAGCACAGCGAGGGTTTCACGACCGCATATTGGAGGATCAGTTATTTTTTGTGTTGGTAGCGTTGAATACCAGATTGGAATATCGCCGGTAACGTACTCTAAAAATTCTTTTGGTGGTGTTAATCCATACGAATCGAAATAAATAATTCCACGTGGATCAATTGCATATCCTACCCAGTGCGTGCCTGGGCCAGAGTTTTTATCGAGATTAATGATACCGGTTTCATGTTGCATTGCAACGGTAGGTAGTTGATCGCGCATAAAAACACCTCTGAAATTTTTATTTTTAATTGCTTAGCAGCATTAAGTAAATCAAAATTGGACATAGGTGATATTAGTAAACTGTCCCAGGAAGTCTTAGACCCTTTCCGTATGAATATGGGGTCCCTGGTAATCTTAAACCTCTTCCCTTTTTTTTGATTCCTTGTCCGGTTGCTTTCTTTAACGCCATTCCAGCAGCAGTTCCAACAGCACCTAATGCAGCTGCCTTTGCAACAGCTGGGGCTGCAGCTGCTATTAAAGCTGGTATAGCCGCCAGAAGTGTAAATATACCACCCGTTTTAGCGATGTCTTTGATGGCGCCAGCAGAAAGATTAAGTTTGACGCCTTTATTTGATTTTTTAGCGTCATTAAAGTTTTTGAACTGACGCTCAGTCAGCGATAGTTTATTTGCACCGGTCATCTGTTCTCGCTTTAGCGATATTTTTATTCCATAGTTATTTTTTGATGCTGATTGCAGCTTTTTAATCTGACCAGGAGTCAGACTCACACTAACGTGATAATATGACATTATTAATATTATGAACGATCTAATTACATGTTTATTTACATATTTTCTACTGGGGCATCAATAACTCTCATTCGTCCACCAACACCTTCGAGTAACATTGATTTATCGTTGAGTATAACAGCAATTGCTCTGTAATTAGGGATATTTACAGCATCTCTATTAACACGAGCTCGAAAATGTATATCTACAACAGATTGTCTGGTTAAATCTAAATGTTCTAGTGAAAAGTAATAAAACGGATACAGCGATGTAAAATCTAGCTGCGATATTTGTAAACCAGTATCAATGTTTTGATCACGTCCCATGAACGACATAAGACGATGATATGCACGTGCTACATGATTTTGATCGAAATTTAACAAAATATCCTCGGATGGTTCTTGGTGTCCATTTATCCTTAATGAAACCTCAGAAACACCAAGATTGTCAAATATCATAATACTAAGATTTTGACTGTTTATTCGTGCAATATTTTGAAGCGCAATAAATATATGTCTTGGTGCAGAAACACCTTGCTGAGAAGCTATTTGCCATGTAAATAAACCATTAATATTACTCTGGATAGCATCTGTGGTCATTGTTAACCATGACAACGTTGATTTACCACCTTGACTCATAAAAGATAGCAACCGGTCTTCTTCAGTTATTGACGGAGTCATCACTGGCATCCACAGGGAAAGTTTTGTTAGTTCTACTATACCAGGATCAGTACTGGGGAGTCGCCAGATTGCATCATCGTCTGTGCCTTTTCGTACTAGTACAACTGTGTGTTTGGCTCCGAAAATGACTTTTCTAACATTTCTACAGAATCCAAAGATATGTGACAGTGGAATTGCACATGAAAATACTCTTCTTCCACCACGCAACATTACTCGACGTGATCTAAATCCTAAGTCAAATTCTTCATCTACATTAATAATCATACTTTCTACATCCGCATCGGCGTTTCTAGCAAGATTTCTTGGTCGTCTTGTTTCATATTGTTTGTACTCTGGAGAATCAGAAGTATCCTTTGCAAACATCATTGATGGACCAGCTGATCTTGAGTAATTGTCGCTGTATCTTGCAAGGCCTAGTATTGTCGTGGCAACGTCGACGTCTTTCTGAATTGATTCAATATTTTTTGCGTCAATCATGTACGTAGCGCTATCAAACAACGCCATAATACCATTATCAACAAAGCCGACACTAAGATTAGCGGCGTATGCTGCTGGTGCTGCAGGAGCAACGTTATTTAAAATTTCACCTTCGACTTCAATAAATGCTTCAGCGGGTAAGAAATATCTACTTGTATTTTGAACCTGTAGTTCGATTCGTCCACGTTGATCTGGAATTCGAGCGTCGTAAGAATAATACTGATAATCGCGCACAGACTCATCTTTGAGAACTGGTGCATCTATGTCAAACGCGGGGTCAGATACACGCTTAAACATCTTTATTGTTATCGTCTTCGTCTAACTCGAAGACCACTTCCTGCTATCAGACTAGCTGTTATATTTTTTTCCTTTTCCGACATCGGGATATCAGCTAACTCCGCTAGTTTTTGATTAGCGGCTTGATTTATTATTTTACTTACATTTGCGGGCATCACTTCAGTGCTGGCCAATTTCACAGGTTGAGGTCGGGTCGCTTGTGGTCTGCGTATTAATCGTGATAGTCTATCTTTGATTGCTGAGAATGCTTTACTAGCAATATTACCAACAGCGCCTATACCTTTTTCACGAACAACATCAATAGCTTTCATTCCTAGCTGCTTTGCAATCGGTATTGCTTTTGGGGCTATTCCTCTAAACAGACCCTGAACAACATCACCTAATCCATCTCCGTAGGTCGTTCTGTATACTGGTAATCGAGAGTTTATTACCCTGACCATGGTAGGTCCACGAGTATTGTGTATGATCATTTTATTATTAAGTGACTTTATCACTAATTACATACTTAGTCACTATAATAATCATCGGCGATTTCATTAATAAGAGACCGATATACATTAATATCCATGATACCGCCTGTAAATAATCGTTTACAAATATCAGCTACTTCATTAATGATTTCTGGAGAATTATTACCAGCTCGTTTTCCTCCAATGAGAATTTCTAGTCTATCAACATCAGCAAGAACGTTATTAGGACAGGTAATAAGGCCACTTCCTAAACCACTTCCAGTTGCTCCAGGATCGTCTTGAAATTCTTCCTCTGTTGTTCTAACTGATTGTCGTGGTGATTTCAATTTTTCCATCATTTCTTGTCTTTGTTGTTGTGGTTGTGGTGACATTAATTTAAATTTTGGTTGTGGTGATTTTTGTGGTTGTGGATAATCACGAAGTGATTGCTCAAATGGTTTTGGTGTTTTTTGTTTTTGTAATTGTTTTATTTTTTCTTGTCGTTCTTGTTTTCGTTGTTCTCGTTGTCGTTGTAGTAGTGGTTGCTCTGGTGATGGAAATTTAAGATGTGGTGATGATTCAAATTGTGGTGGTTGTGATATTGGTGATGATTCAAATTGTGGTGGTTGTGATAATCTACTTTGTTTAGTATCTTTTATATATCTATGTATAATCTCATCAAATTCATTAAAATTTTCAATATCTTTATTAGATTTGATTTCTGGAATACCAGTAGCGACGCGATATATATCCTTGATCCAACTGGCAGAGCTTAATGATTTAATATATTCTGGTTTTTCATAATTTTTTCTTTCATAATATCCAAACGCGGCAATATCAAATAATTGGTTTGGGTCCCTGATAGCAGCAATACCTTCAGGTGTAAATTTATCTATTATCTTAATTCTGGTTCTTGGTGGTTGTGGTTGTGGTTGAGCTGCTTGTGGTGCTTGTGGTGGTGGTTGAGCAGCTTGAATACGACCAGCAATATCAGCAGGTAATGTTGCAAGAGCTCGTTGTGTTGCCTTAGTTGCTGCAACAATTTTCTTTGTTGGTTCGACAATCGGTTTAAATAATTTTTCTGTACCTTCTGTAAATTCCACCTGAGACTCCTGACGCGATTGTAGTTGTTGCTTAACAGAATCACGAACAGGTAGATATTTTTTAATTGCCTCTAGTCGCTCTCGAGTTAATTTAGCTGAGTGTGGTTCTCCAATACTCATTATTGATAATATCTATACTGGCTGTTTAATTTATAGCAGCAGGGAGGGTGAATGACCAACGCGTAGTGACCAGCACGTAAAAAAATCAGAAAAAATCTGGTCAATTAGAGAAGTTTTTACTGTTAAGACAAAAACTTTTTTTTCAGCCTTCGTAGGAACCTTTAGATTTCAAAAATAAGGTCTGAAGCAAGTGGTCTGTTCACCCTCCCTGCTGCTGTAGCGGATACCGGCTTGCGTATGCATCCTTACTGCAGTGTGTATTGCTTATGTCAAATAACAAAATCGCAAAAGAGACGAAAATGTCACCCGATTGCTTGAAGGCTCCTGCCATTCACGCTTGATAAGTTACAAGGTGCAAACTGACCAAGATTGTATTGTATCCAGGTTAACTATACGACGGTATCTCGCAAATAAAAATCATTATTTTAAAATACATTCACTGTGAGTGCAAATGATGAGCTTTCCACTAGCATGGGTTAAAAAAGTGTTATTAAAGCAAGTTATTGTTATGTATACTATTTGCCCTACAAGCATCAATTATGATTACATATGGCAAACACATAGAAGCCCGGGTGATGGATAAACACAACCGGCAGCGAGCAATAAACTCCTTGCTTAAACTTACCGACAGGATATCAAATACAAAGGTTATTTTATTACAAAGCAAACCAACCCCGGAGACTGACTTTGGTATCTTTTAAGTGTGCCGGTTTTTTCTTATGAAGTCGGCCGACATAAGGAAGCCAAGTTTGGTTCCTTTGGATTCTTTTAAGTGTGCCGATTTCTTTTTTTTTTTTTTCTTAATAAAGTCGGCCGATATAGGGAAGCCAACATTCATTCCTTTTTAACGGGAATTTTCAAAATAAATTGAAACAATCGAACAGTTTTTAAAGCGACACGATGTAATGCGTCGCGCACGCATATCGATATAAGGCTGAAAAGTAAATTAGTTTTTCAGTAGTTTTATCTAGATGTTCCCTATCCATAGTTTATAATGTTTTATTTTCGACAAGAAGAAGCATGTACTTAGTCTTGTGGGATAAATGTACGTCATTTCCGGTTGGCGCTCTCTATAGGTGGAAAATCGTAGCTAAGGGGAAGTAACAGCGTTGTATATGTCTTTTTCGAGTAATTAAATTATTATTTCTTCTTTACACGTGATAATTTTTTTGTTCTTTTCTGTGAGTATGACTACTTCTAATCCTGTAAAGCAAATCTGATGTAAAGAGAAAAATGTTGTGGCATGGCCGATGACCTTTAAGCAACGGGTGGTGCGTGGTCAAAGATAAAGTAAAGACGGTGGCGATAGGACAGTCAGAAGAGTAATGATAGTAAAGGCAAAAATAAGTAAAAGAGTGTCAGTGTACGTTTCGTCCCTTCATACTCATACCGCTATCGTAGTGGCGATGAGCTAATGGATAGTCGGACTATACCTCCCCTTTTGTTTGTACCCCCAACCGATTTCAATGACTGAAAGCTTTAATGTGATAAAAAGTGCACAGAACTTGGTCAATTCATTCACTGATTTACAATGTCTAATCTGACTGTGACAAGAGTGGCCCTAACACTAGCATTTTCTGCGCCTTTCATGCTTAACGGACTTTCCATAACACGGCGCCATATTGCGTACAGTATGCGCAAGTTTATTTCCTCTATTTTTAGCCCTGAGAATCACTAGGTCTTACTTGTAGCTGACTAGTTCATTACAATATGATTTTGGAAACCTCCTGCTAGTGATACCAAGTCAGGAGCTTCCGCAATTATTGATGGTAATTTGTTTCAATATTACAAGCTGAACTTGAAACAATTTGTTGCTGTTGACTTTAACTAGAACTTATTCCTGTGGTTTGTCCTATAGTTTGAATATACCTCCTCGTTTGTTTGTACCCCCCTACCGATTTAAAAAACCAAAAGCACAAATGAGATAAAAGGTGCACATAACTTAGTTGATTTATTGATTTTAATTTCAAACCTGATTATGCCGGGGGTGGGGGGCCTAATACCTTATCGTCTGCGCGTTTCACTCCAAAAGGAAGTTTTCATTGTAAAAGAAGACCATGCTCGCCAGTCATTGCCAGTTCCTGGACGTGTCCCTTTTCAGCGACGGGGTGTATTCACGACTACAAATGTACCTACACAGAAGGAAAATACTACATCGTCTGCTTCCGATATTAACAATGTCGAATCAAGCAAAGGAAAAGAATGGTAACTACAAATTTGCCTTTACGTGGATTTAACGAGCGGTGTAATTTCTATGTTCATGTGTGCAAAGAGATATAAATCTACCCTCTCAACATTAAGGTAATTTACGGAATTATCCGGCAGTTACCCAAAAGGATAAACTGCCTCACTATGTTGTCTGAGGAAAAGAGACACGCCCATAGTTTACGCAATATGGCGCCGTGTTAGTATGGAAAGTCCGTTAAACATGAAAGGCTCAGAGGATCCCAGTGTTAGGGCCACTCTGGTCACAGTCATGTTAGAAATTATAAACCAATAAAACAGTGACTGAACTAAGTTCTGTGCACTTTTTATCACATTCAAGGTTTCCGTTTTTGAAATCGGTGGTGGTGGTGGTGGTGGGGGGTTAGAAACAAACTGGGAGTTATATTCAGACTACAGTTTGGCTGTGGGTTATTTTCACAGAAGTTACGATTGTGTACGCAAATACCCAGGATGCAATGCGCGCGCACCTTGCGCCGCCATTTTTAGTCCCTAACAATCCTAGGTCAACATTAGTCATCAAGTATATTCAAGATAAAAATCTGATTTAATTGCCGATCGAAATGATATATAGATTATACTTGAAACTAAGTTCCCCTACATCACAAAAAGAAAAATAAAGCTGGAAG
>JAECUM010009607.1:0-46732 GCA_016617855.1 Megalonaias nervosa | reverse complement strand
ACCGGTGACGGAATCAAATGGTTAGTAATCTACTGATTTTTTTCTAACGATTATAAATAAGAAATGCCAGGGAAAAGTAAAACAGAAGCGAAACATAATTCAACTAAAAACAGAACCGCAAAGACGAACCGGAAAGAAGTCCAAGGTGGATTCATAGGTCCATTGCTAGCAGGAATAGCGGGAAGTCTACTTCCCAATCTGCTGGGGACATGACGTGGGAGATGACTAATGCTACCTGGTACCAGACGCTGAAAGCGTCCCCGTTGAACAACTTTGAGATTCAAGATTAAGATGTCAGTGGATTTCAAGGAGTATTTTGTAAAGATGAGTTACCATCTCATACCGGAGAGCAAAGCTCTCTACCGACAAATCGAAATTGTGTTATAAATATGTCAAATTTCAAAGATGGATCTGGCACCCATTGGCTTTCCAACAACAACTATTATTGATTTGTTTGGGCTGCCTCCAAGCGATGTTATCAAACAGTACGCGCTATCATCGAGGACGCGAGCGTCCCAAAATTTTTAAAAAATCAATTACTCTTCTAATCAACTTCAGCCATTTGGAACTGCAGCTTGTGGATATTATTGTCTTATGTTTATCAAACACATATCTAGAACAAATGGTGATTTTCTGAAATTTATATTACAATTTACACCTAAATCGAGCTTGGAAAACGACAAAATTGCAATTTTGTATAACAAGTAAATATAAAAATGGTGACATATTGCCTTAAGTGCAGAAGTAAAACGGAAAATACAAACGAAACCATGGAAACTTCTAGCAACAATAGACTAATGCTGAAAAGTATCTGTGCTGCCTGTGGCAGAAAAAGGAGATCAGGGAATGCAAAGAATTCCTAATACTATTTTAGTCGATGATTAAATTATAACACAAATGCAAAGCCAATTTGCAAGCAAATCGTGTGATGTAAATTGACTGCAATCTGTGTCTCGAGCAAAATAAAAAGTAACTTACTGTCAGTGTTTTAATCAACGAGCTGTAATCGGATCCGGCTTAGATATTCACAAGTTAATTGGTAAATTACCAAAACCTAGCCAAGGATGGACACTGCCTCGCCATCGGTATACAGGGCCTTGGAATCAGCTCGATCAACAATTTGATGAAAATGATAATCCCATCCCGGGTCAGGAACCGTATAACCAGGTCGAAGCAATTGCAATGCATCATGACATATGCTACCGTGACAACGAAGATGATAAATCTGGTTATGACCGCATTGTACTTGATGAGTTAAGTGACATGCAACCGAAACGAATAAGAGAGCGAATTGATCGTAAGCTAGTACAAGGTATCATTGGAACGAAATATAAACTCGGGCTTGGAAAGCCTCGGCTTGATATGACGCATGCACCTCAGCCCCGGCTTGGTAAAACTGTACTTTATGACAATGGGGTGCAGAACGCTCTATACATGAGCATCACAAACCTAAAAGAAAGTTTCCTCTACGAAGGGTTATCGCAAATTCAGTTGATGACATATGGGCAATAGATCTAGCTGATATGTCAAATATTTCAAAGTACAATGAGAACAAAAGGTTCCTGATGAACGTAGTTGATATTTGTAGTAAATGTATTTATTGTGCCTGTCACGGATAAAACAGGAAAAACTATAACTAATGCGATGCGAGATATTATAATCAACACGGAAAGAAAGCCTAATAAAGTATGGACCGATCACGGAGCTGGATTTTTAATAAGCAATTCGGACAGTTCTATAACAAAACAACATTATCAAATATATCACCGGAAATGAAGGAAAAAGTGTCATCGTCGAGAGATTTAATCACACGCTAAAAGAAAAGATCTATAAGCAGCTCACAGCTAAAATATGTTTATGATCTGCCAAAGATTGTATCGGATTACAATAACACTAAATATAAAACACTTGAAATGTCGCCCAACAAGCAGTTAATAATCCAGTGCTAGTGAACGAGAATAAGTACCAAAGACACAAATTTAAAGTCGCATATTGAGTTAGAATTTAACTAGTGAAGAAAACATTCGAAAAATGTTTCACTCCAAACTGGTCCGAGGAATTATTTGTTGTGTATAAAATTTTAACAACAATACCTGTGACGTATAAGCTGAAAGATTTATCCCTGGATAACAATCCCGGAGAAGAAATTATTGGAAGTTTCTACGAACAGGAGCTACAGCGGACAGGTCAGGAGATATTCATCATCGAGCGAGTAATAGCAAGAAAAGGTAAGCGAAGTATCGTTAAATGAAGAGGTTACGGCGACAGTTTTAATAGTTGAATACCAACTAGTGAAATCAAAAATCTTTAATCGAATCGCAGGGTTTATATACCCTACGATCCAATCCAGTCACTATAAATCTTTTCGTATTTCAAAAGGACGGACTTAACATTTTACTGGCCTGCACAATGATATCAAATATTGTCTTCGCGTTGTTGTTAGAGCGCACGCTCTCATCAGGTTAAAAATGTAACAAACAGAAAATCAGATTTTATATGCTTTTGACGACCATAAACTTCTAGCTGTCCATGATTCATACACGGCTTTAACAACTCCCAGAATATATGATGTTCAGAGACAGCAAACTTAAACTTTTTTATCTTTTTAGCGAGGTGATATTTTACATTATACCGCGATTTTACTACGACATAAACTTGCTCGTCTTGAGGTACTGTACCTGGTTCATCAGCAAATTTATCCTCGACGACAGGAAATAGATACGTTTCAAGATCGAACTTGATTCTGCTAGCAGTATTGAGATGCTTTGCACTCTGATCTTTGAATCCTGATGTGATTCATGTTTACATTTTGCAGTATCACGATCAATATCAGAGTAAAGATCTGACAATCTTTTCTCAAACAACGAATTTCTTTGGGACATCTCTTATACATATGACTTATCCAAAATTTACTGTAATAAAATGTCAGATGAAATAAGAAGTATCGCCAGAGTTACAATTTTAAATATGAACTTGTTATTCGACGCTGTCGAGCTGTTTTTGAACAATGAAAAAACAGAGCAAAAATATGTAAACGTATTAGTTGAAAACGATCCTTATTCGGAGTTTAGCGTGCTACTAACAGATTCTGAGGTAGAGGAACATGAGAAATATAAAAAATATTTGTTCGATATGACAGAGATACTGTTATGAAATAGGTTCACTGTGTCTGACAAGGGAAGATCTAAAAAATATCCTGAAAATTGATCCCTGAACAGCATTGTTGTGTTAATTATTAAATATCATGGATAGATTTGTTACTCGAACTAATATTGTCAGTTCCTACCAGCTAGAAGAGGTTATAAGAAATATGTTCAGCGGTGACAACAACTTGGTACCTTGCTCTGAATCAGAACGAGAAAAAAATAATTTGATCTTGCTCAGCAGCATAGAACTTAATTATATACTTCGACATGGAAAAATCAAAGTCGAATGCGACAAAGAAACTAAATACATATGTCAATTGCTGCGTAACAAATAACGAGGTAGCAAATATTTTAAACAGCATGTGATTCGTAACGAAAGATGATTCTGACACAAAATCTTTGATAATATTGATTTATAGGCTCTGTCTGCGACAAATTTTACTGCCCGTGAGACAATGTTAAAGTGTTTTTCTGCTGATGATATTGAAGGAAATAATATTTCTTCACCTGTAGTAGAGTTGTTTGCTATTATAGGTCGAGCAGATTTTCTAATATTGATACCACCTCTTCTACCACGATGAACATTTTCTTGTTGTAAAACAAGGTCTAAATTCTCAATTCGGTTATCAGTCCGAATACCGTTGATGTGGTCAATAACTAAACCGCTTGGGATATGCCCACGACAAAAACTTCATAAACAAGACGATGTGAGAGATAGTTAGCTTTATCAGCGTTGGTACCTCGCAATGTTACACAAATATCCACTATTAATGATAAAACCAACAACTTGTTTCGTTTTAAAATTCCTGATAATTCCTCTGTCGTTGGCATGGTACAGATCATAGACAAAATGCGATCTAAATTCGCCCTGTAAAAACAAAGTGGTGATGTTATTGTCAGTGACATGTCCATTCACATGATAAACTCGCATCCCCGTTAGAATCTCATCATTAAATAATGTCCATATGAAATCATGCGAAAACGTTTCAGTATGCTCTGCATCATTCTCCAATTTCACTTTTATCTTATTACCAGCCGGAGTTAAAACTCCAATCGAATTTTTTGTTTTTATATTTATCACAACGCCAAGCTCATTGCCGGTGAAAAAGTTATATCTAGGATGAACCCAAAATATTTCCTGGCACCTTGCGAGGTCGTTCAAGATAATAGAATATTCATATAAATTTTCCATCCTATACTATTGTGTTTTCCAAATCTCTAATTGACATTTTTGTATTATACTATTAGATAAATGTAAAACAGTAGATATGGCGATGTTGAAATTGAGTGATATCGCAAAGAGAAGCTTGTTCTCAACAAAAAGCTATCAATCTAAAAAAAATTGCAGCCGCATTTGCTGGGTTCGATAACAGCTGGAGATTGGTAATAAACTTGTGTTAATAAATTTCTCTGCCAAAACTTTTTATTACCTGCTTCTGCGAACGATTAAATCCAAGCTTGCCACACACAAGGGTCTGAAAATAATAGTGCAGTTTCAGGTTCAGTTTTTCAAGTTAAATATATCTTCGAGGTCCCAGAAGCAAGTTGAAGATGGGCACGCCCATCAATAGCCTACGTCAGAGCATCCTGCTGCTTAGCAACAGCATGAGGAATTTCCCAATCCTTATATTACATCTAGATCTCGTCGAATTTTAACTGGGACAGATTTGATGTCGTTGTCAGATAAAATATTTCAGGAAATATGAAACAAAAATAGATGATTACACAGCACCAGAATCGGGCTGGAAATTTGATAAAATAACAAAACTACTATTTCACACTATGAGATATAATCTACTGCGAGGTGGCTCGTATGTCGAGCTGCCAACTAAATTAAAAAACTCAAAATGTTGTATTAATGTCAGAAATAGTTATGATAGCATATGTTTCCAATGGGCAGTATTATCAGACTTATTTCCTGCACGAGATCATCCGTATCGAGTATCTAATTATATTAGTCATTTTACAATCTAAACTTTAGTGGGATTGATTTTCCTGATCTGAAATTCAAATTCCAAAATTTGAGAAACAAAATAAACTCCTATTACCAGGAGGTATTAATGTATTTGGTGTCGATGATGAACAAAAGATATATCCAAGATACATCAGTGATCAAGCATCACAAACAACAGATTTATTGTTTTATTAAAATCATTACGTGTGGATCAAGACCTTTAACGGGCTAGTCGGAGGGCAATAAAACAAGCATAAGGAAAAGAAATATTTCTGTTTCAAATGCTTGCATGGCTGTAAGTCTGAGCTGGTTCTCGATAGATATCTCGAATACTGCCCTAATGTACAGCGAATATCTATGCCTGGCGAAGACAAAAAACAAAAACAATTTACAAACAACAGACACAAGATGAAAGTGCCTTTTATAATATGTGCAGATTTCGAGTCTATTTTACATCCAGTGGTAGGTGCAGAAAATAACCCTGATAAATCCTCTACAAGGAAAATACAAGAGCATATTCCTTGTGGAGTAGCGTATAAAGTCGTCTCTGCTGCTGATAAACGTTTATCAAAATCAATAAAGATTTATCGTGGCGCATATCCTGCTGTCTGGTTTCTGAGAAACCTTATCAACGAAAGTGATTTTATCCTGATGCTACTAGCTAAGACAAAAGAATGAAACTTCTAACAATAAAACAAGAAGTTGAATTTGCTTCAGAAGAAATGTCATATTTGTGAACAGACGCTTTTCACTCAAGATCGTGTAAAAGATAACTGTCATATTACTGGTAAGTATCGCAGTCCAGAACATAACAAATGTCATTTATAATATACCGCACCAGATGTCGTCCCTGTTGTCTTTCACAATTTCAGAGAATATGACGTTCATATCATCGTTGAAGCGTTCGTTAATAAAGATAAAATAAACCGTCTGAAAATTAATAACAACGATAAAATAAAGTGCATCCCAAATAACACTGAAAAGTACATGTCAGTGACACTAGATAAGATTTATTGATAGTCTGTAGTTTATGGCAGCATTGTTAGAGGAGGTAGTAAAAGGCTGCGGTAAGTTGGATAATTTGACTGAATATTTCGGTGAAACTGCTATTTATTGACACGAAAAGGTATCTTTCCCTACGAATATCTTGATGATTGGAGCAGATTTGATGAAACAAGTTTACATGACAAAGATACGTTTTATTCTAGGTTAAATTTTGAGTGTCAGTGATGATGATTATGCTTATGCTAAATCAATATGGGACTCGTTCGACTGTACAAATTTCAGTGATTATCATGATTTATATCTTATTACAGATGTACTGTTCGCAGATATATTTGAAAATTTCAGAGATGTCAGCGCTGATAACTACGGACTTGACCCCGCTTGGTATTATTCGGCACCCGGATTAAACTTGGACGCATTACTGAAACATAGCAAAATAAAACTGGAGTTGGTAACAGACCCAGATATGTTCAACTTTATAGAAAGTGGAATCCGAGGCGGAATAAGTGTTAAAAAAAAATATGCCAAGACTAATATTAAATATCTACCCGACTATGATATGAAAGCATCATTAAGTTTTATAATCTATCTTGATTCGAAAAATCTGTATACATATCCAATGTCCGGGTATATGTCGTATAGTTGTTTCAGATAAATCAGTGAAAAACAGTTTTTTGATGAAACTGACCACAGTAACAGCGGGATATGAGAATCCTGGTGTTAGTTATTTTGTTGAAGTTGATCTTGACTATCCTCTTGAGCTTCGTGATGTGCATAATGCTTATCCATTTTGTCCAGAATCAATCGATTACAGTTTAGTGTCTGATTAACAGAGAAATTATTCGCAGGGTAAATCTATCTCAAACAATTTTGTTGTTCAAAAACTAATTCCTAATCTGCTTGACAAACGGAGATGCGTTTTGCATTTTAAAAAATCTGAAACAAGCACTTGATCATGGTCTGGTACTTATAAAACTTCATCGCGTGCTAAAATTTAATCATTCAACATGGATGACGGGTTATAACGACTTTAATACTAGCCGAAGAGCAGCTGCAAAAACAGAATTCGAAAGTAAAACTTTTTCAAACTTATGAACAACAGCATCTTCGGCCAGACTATGGAAAATATCAGAAAGCGAGTCAATCTTGAGATCGTCAATAACGTGGAACGTCGTAATAAACTTGTAGCATCTCATGATTTTGTTAGTATGAAAATTTTTAATGAAAATCTAGTAGCCGTTCAACGAAGAAAGACAAATAAGCCAGTTTATGTCGGTATGGCAGTACTTGAGATATAAAAGTGGTCCACGTACCAGTTTCATTACGATTTTGTTAAAGATAAGTGGCCTGATGCAGAGCTGTTATTTACATATACTGACTCGCTAATGTACAAGATAGAATCTGATGATATTTACAAAGAATTCTATGATAACCGAGATCTGTTTGATCTTTCAGATTATCAAAAAACCAGCGGATTTCACTGTGAAAATAAAGTAATAGGAACATTTAAGGATGAGGCAAATTTTGTTCCTGTCGTTGAGTCATCGGATTGCGTAGTAAAATATACTGTCTAAAACTAGATGATAATAAAGTTCAGAAACGAGCAAAAGGCATCAAAAGAAATGTAGTCGGTAAGGTGATAAAATATGATAATTATAAGGCTGCATTAGACGGATTTTCTAGTTATGTAAAGATGATGGCAATAAGATCAAATTGTCATAATATATTGAGACTGATGTTATTAAAAAATCTGGACTATGCAATTTTGATGATAAAAGATACTGCTCTGATGGGATCAATACATCTGAGTTAGGATATAAAATGTCTGATAGTATTGATTTTAGCAAGTTGGATTTTTTAGATTGGTTATTACAGTAAATTTTATGTAAATGTAAGATATAGTAAAATTTTGTTTGAATGTCTGGTACAGGAAAATTTTTGTAAAACATAAATCGCTAGCGATTTCAAGTAAAAACCGCGGTAGTTGTGTATAAGGGGATGGTATCTCAGCCAATCCCTGTTTTGTCTGACGACGATGATGATTCAGTGACAGGTGCTCACGTGGTAAGTCGAATGATGAAATCGACGCTGTTGCCTCAACAAAGTTGTTTTCGTATTTTGTTTAGACTAACATGGGGGGGATCGGGGGGGGGGAAGAATCATGCTGTAGTCCTAATACAAAAATAAGGATTGCCTGAGATACCCCCTTGTATACAACTACTTTTTGTTCCTGTTCGGTAAGTGGTTGTCTTTTGTCATCGTGATTAGAATAGAGAGAATGCGCCTTTAAAGGAGGGGATCATTGTGATTAATACATTATATATATATATATATATATATATATAGAGAGAGAGAGAGAGAGAGAGAGAGAGAGAGAGAGAGAGAGAGATATATATATATATATATATATATATTGATTGATTGATTGATGAATACTAGCAGATAACATGACTTCCTCAAAATGCTGACCAATTACTGTGTCAGCTAAATGAATAATTTCCTGATAAACGTCATTCTCAAGATCTATTTTTGCCATTGCTCTGGTAACTAAACAAGCAGTATACAAATCGAGGATTTCATTCTCAATCGGATCAACCTCTTCATCCAAACAAGGCTTGTCAGTTACCAACGGATTAACCACACTCTTATCTCCAACAATGTCTAATAATAAATGAATAGGTAATGTCATGTGTCCTGTCACTAGAAGAAGACTGCTAAGATACAGGCAAAGTAACTGATAACAAAAGACCAAGAATTTCTTGTGTCTCTTAATATTTTAATTGAGATAGGTTAGGCAGAATCACCAATAAGTGATATAGAACCATTCAACATGAATGGTTTATAATTCTCCAAATTAAACTTAAACTGAGGTTTCTTTGACAAAACCAATATATTGCTTTAAATACCAAAACGTGACACTGACCTTTGAGAAATATGAGCATTTGAAATAGCTGTCTTTATTCTGTTGCATATTTTTCAACCTGTAAGAATGAAAAATGACGTGTCCATTCTTTTTACAATAAGAGAAAAGGATTTCAGATTAGTCTTATCAGACGTTTGATTTATTTCTAAGATATTGCCAGACTGATGTTTGGAAGCACTAATATTAGACTGAGATGTTTTTGACGAAAAAAGGCTTATTGACAAATGAAACTTTGTGAGTGAAGGAATAATAATAAGCTGTGCGAACAGCATTTTCCAGCGTTTCCACCTTTTGCTCATCAAGACAGGTCTTGACATCACTGGTAATGCTTGAATTCTACAAATCATATGATATATTTGATATTATCATAACAAGCTTCTTGGCTCCATACGGCCTATCAAATAGTTGCCATTTTCCAGTCTCTTCATTACAATTCCAAAACATTTGTCGACATGCCTCGCGTACTAACTCATAACCCATCAAGATACATTTCTTAACTAAATCATATTCAGCACTTTGTTGTACCGATAGTGAAGTGTAATGTCTGGCTAGCTGAATTAAGTAGACCATTTTCAAAGAATCTAACCATTCCTGGATAGAATTTTAAAAAGGTTTCCACTTTAGATGACATTGAGAATGATTGCTGATTTCACTAAAGTTTTCTCAAATGTTTGTAATTAAAATCTTTACAAGGGACAATGAAAATTCTGAAATCAATTTAGTAAAGTTAATTAATAATTGATTTCTCTCGGTTACAGATTGAAAATCTAAGAGGAATGTACAGTATTGTGAATGAAATCCTAAATGATCCTAAGCTTTCTATCATAATCCCAAAAGTATAGAATGTTCAGAATGAATTCCAACAATCCTGAATGTGCTAATGTGCCAATAGTCTTGATGTATTACAATTCAATAATCCATAATGTCTTTGAATGAATTCATAACAATCCCAAAGTAGTGTTTTTCCTGTGTAATATGTTTGTATTGTTAATTTCATTTGTTATTCCTTTATCAACCTGTGCATCGACTGTTTTGCGGTACAAGGGTAATGTATCGACTTTCTAAATCGAAATTTGTTTACATAAAATTTGTCAGACTTGTTTGGATTCGTTGTGAATCTGAATAAATAAAATTTGGGGATATATACGGTCATTTTATCTTGTGATTTTTTTTTAATTTTTCTTCTATTTGTTGGCTTTGGTTTTACTTTTATTTGGATTGTATGTATTCTTATTTGGTTAGATTTCTGGAGGAGGGTTATAACAGGCGTGTGAAGGTCAGACTTTTCCATTCAAAATTGCACGATTTCTCGCCCAGATTTTTTTTAAATACAACTTTGACAACAAGTGGCCCAAATCTTTTCTTAAAATAATAATTGGATGACAACTGGTCCACGTTTGTTTTCTCGACAAAATTTGACGACCTGTGGCCCAATCGTTTATTGCTGTTTTAACAACTATTTTAAGACCAGTGGAGCTGATTTTTTCATAAACATTCAAGGCTGGTGGCCTATTCGGCCCATGCTTTTTCACAGAATTTTAAAGCCAGTGTCCTAGGTTTTTGAGAAATAATAAAGGTCAAAAAGGTTAAGTGGCCCATTTTACACTATCCTCTACAGGCCATTAGTCCATATTTGTTTCGCTAACGTTTGAAGGCCAATTGCTAAACGTCTGAGGTTAGTGGTGAAGGTCAAAGTATTGGTAATAATGATCAAATATCAAGTGGCCCAGGAATTACATTTACTACACTACCGACATCGCCATGGACAAAAAAAAATTGCAAATTTCTGTAATGGATACATTCCATGTACATTTTATTTCCTATCACTTATTACTATTTACCTAGCAATTTCTTTCGAAATTGACGTAATGGTGGTGTTGAGGGGTTCGTGTACAGGGCTACAGAAAAGATGCAATTATTAGGGCCTAGCAATCAGACCAATTCGAGAAATGACAAAGCCTTGAACTAGCTCATTCGTCATTAACCTTGAACAGTGTTGTGTTAACTTGAAGCTTAGCAATTTGTGCGGCGCTATTTATTTCTAGAAAAGCGTCTGATTGATTCGAATACTTGATCAACGGAAACGAAGCAAACTACAGCAATGGCAGCCATAATTTACCGATGTAGAGGACGAGTAGCAGAAATCTTAAATATTAAGCATTCTTCAGGGGTACTAAATGTAAAAAAAATAATGCATGCCAGAATATAAATTAATTGGTTTGACTAACGTTTAATTTCCAAAGAATAACTGTTGCTTGCACTGTCGCAAATGATTTTATAGTGTCATGGGATTTTGTCAAAGTTCAATTTTGCCTAATGAGAATATAAATTTTAAGGAAAGAAAAGCCCACACTATATAATTATCAGTTTTACTATTTCTGAATTGTTTGCTGCAGCAGAGGAATATTTCGCACATATTTGCTTATTACGCATGCCTTGCGATTAGTCCTGCAACGTAAAACGCCTGCAGAGCTTTATAATGTTATAGTCTGAATATACCTCCCCGTTTGTTTGTACCCCCCTACCGATTTAAAAGACCAAAAGCGCAAATGAGATAAAAGATGCATAGAACTTAGTTCATTTATTGATTTATAATTTCAAACCTGATTATTCGGCGAATGTGGATATGTGAGAAAGCTTGCCAGTAGCTTCTCGTGGGTCGGTGGTTCTTTCCGGGGATTTCCCGGTTTCTTCCTCCACCATTAATACTGGCCGCCATGTATAGCCTATCGTGTGCTGAAAAATGGCGTTAAGCCCCACAACAACAACAACAACAACAACAACAAACCTGATTATGCCCAGGTGGTACCCTAACACCTTAACGTCTGCGCGTTTGATTCCAAACGAAGTTTTCAGCGTAGATTCACCCCAAACCATCCAAATCCTGCCCAAAACCTGCCCAAATCCACCACAAACATGATGTAAATAAATGAAACATACCCAAAACCACAAGAAAACATTGGAAAGATTACAGTCTTGTTCAAACAGACGACAAATTATTTACATCCGATGGAAATGACAAAAGGGAGACAAATGTTACTGGATTCATCCCCAATACTGGTTATCAAGTCAAAGGCAGACCCAGTCAATACGTTTCAAGTAAAAACAGCTTCATTGTGCAGTAAATATTGGACCATCAGTGTCATACGTACCAACAATGATGAAAACAATAATATATACACCACATCGCAAATATTTTAACTATTTGTTTTTGTCCTTATTAGCAATTGGTGTTTGCTATGGGCTAATGCGATATATTGTATTTCTTCATTGCATTTTATTTAAATTCTCTTTTTAGAATCATCTGAAGAAAATTATTGCCTATCAGTACCATTACTATCAAATGAGATTAACACAACATTACAAAACAATGAACAACTGAAAGTACCACATAATTTCTTTATAATTGATTTCAGATTTCTATTAAATATGGCTTTGTCTCACTGCCAGCTAAAAATTTATAAAATGTACAAAGATTATTGTTCAAAGTCTTCTCAAGCTCAGTTTTAAAACATGAAATAAAGTGTATCAACATTAAACTAACAAAGTTCAACTCAATTGTATTTTGCATATTTTCAAGCAAAGTATTAATACAGTCAACATAAATACAAGTAATGCTTGCAACCTGTGTTGTAGATAACTGAAAATTCCTAAAATTTTACAAAGATTGTTACATATAAACATTGCAGAGATATTTACATAAAACCAGTTCAAAAACTGGACCAGTGGAAATTTGTAGCCATTTATCGACATTATACAAGTGTATTTCTAGTTCAGTTTGTACAGCTTAGGTCAGTGTTCGTTATTATCACCATTTCTTTTGCGATGTTCTTTCCACTTTTGCACACTTTCTTTGCCCAGGTTTGCGTCCCACATCTATTTTCGGCCAGATGCATTGGAATTTTCCATTGAAGGAATGTATGTACTTCAAAGTATTGGAATTTAGTTGCTTTTGTAAAACGTTCGCAGATTATTGTCTTCTCTGCTAATGTTTTTGTGCGCCAAACAGTTTCATCACTTACATATAAAAAGGAATGGCCAAATAATTTATAACTGCCAAAGCCATATACTGCACAACGTAAGTCTCTTAACTGAGCTTGAGTTACACTATATAACCTGTTGATTAATTTGGGTATCTTTTGTTGTTTCCAATCAGAAACCTGCTTAAGTTTATTATTTATGGATTCTGAGTTGTTATTGGTCCAAAGAGTCGTGAAAGTTTTGTTTTTTAGTGGTTTGTACACAAACATTTTGATATTCTGACATATGAACTTTATGAAGTACTGTGCGAAATTGGGATATTGTTTTAAATAAATTGCCAGATTGTCTTCTTGTTTTGCAATTACAGTGTCATCTTGACTGAATATTAGACCACTGTCTTCATTGAAGAGCATATGAAGTATTGATTTTGTGACGATCATCACATCCATGTTTATGCAAAGAGTGCCAAATGTTGTCTTTAATATGTTTAGTACAATATAAAAATTCAGTACTACAAAAATTGGGTCTTAGAGCATTTGTCACAGCTTTTTCATTGTCCGTACCAAAAATAAACTTATCATCTCCAATTTTTTCGCACATATGAGAAAAGAATTTGTAATACATGTTTTTGTATGACTCCCAATGAAGACATAGCGGACCTAAGATCAATTTTCCTGTTTACAACACTTATATTTTTGTATGAAATTGCAGTTACAAAAACCTTACCCAAGTTAAAAGTTCGGTCTATTCCAATAATGCTTTTATCCTGTCCTGGACAATTTTTGATAAAGTCTAAAATTTGTTCTGTAGTATACAGTATAATAACCAGTCATTTTCTTTTTGTCAGAATCACTTCTTGGACATAGTAATTTGTGTGAAGTTCACCTAAAATTTCTATTGAATCATTGGCTAGATTTTTATTTCCTGGTTCAGATGTTTTGATTTTCTTTTCTCTATAAATTTTGTCTTGAATTTGGCTTGAAGATTTTCGTGCAGTAAAGCTGTCTTCCTTATTCATCTGTAAATTTCTATCCAATGCCTTTGTCTCCCCAATACCATTTACAGCTTCTCTTTGAATGTTTGGACATTTGATCGCAAATAGGGCTTATTATGCATACTGTTTCCGTATGGTTGGTTAATTTTTAAAGACCTTTCCCCACAATATTCTACCACAGCATGTTTGTGGATAAAATGCATTTTGACTGGGTGCCTTATTTATAGTTGTTCATGTTTTCCTTAATATGGTTATTACCAGTTATGTCTAGTACGACAAACATTATTTTTAGGCACTGATGGTATATCAGTTGGGCAATGTTGGTGTTAGCGAAAATGGACAGAATGTCTTTGTTGCTTAAAAATCTGTCATTTTTCTTTAATTGTTTCTTGTAACATTCACTTTTTTCACAATTATAAACTTCAGTTTCGTGATGATCTGTATCATTCTCTTTCTCCATAAGACCAATATGGCTGGAAATATCACTATTGCTGTTAATTAAATTCTGAAATGATACAAATTGCTATTGCAAACTTTATATATACCAATTAAATCAACTACAAAATAATCTCACCATTCTCATTAATGTTAGAACCTCCTACCTTTTATTTACTCACTTCTTTGATTTATACCGCCTTGTGTAACTTCGTGGACCGCCGCTTTGTCAAAGCATGTACTAGAATAAGTTTGCTGCATATGCATTGTTCGCCTTAAATGATAGAAATTGCTATTAAACCAATTACAAAATAATCTCACCATTCTCATTAATTTTAGAACACCCTACCTTATCTTTTCACTTCTTTGATTTGTACTGCCTTCTGTAACTTCCGTAGACCGTCGCTTTGTCACAACATGTATTCAAATAATACTTTGGTTTGTACTAAAAAAAAATTGTGTTTTGAAGAAAAGTTTTACCTTACATTTATACATATGTATTTATATATCTTCCCATCTGCTTTACACAAATGAATCTCATGCACACAATACTGCTTTATCATTATTATTATTTTCAGTCAATGACAATAACATTCTTATATGCAATGACATGAAGTATAAAGAAAATAATGAATCAGCAGTTATTTTTACTTCAATTTACCTTTACATGATTTCAAAAAAAAATAATTATATGAAACGTCAAAAAGAAATATAATTATCACTATAACACTTAGTGACAACAAATTGTTAATAAAGATGATTACAAATAGTAACATTTGTCTCCCTTGTTTCAATGTTTACATCCAATATAATAAATAAATGCAGCCTATTTTGTCATCTGTTTCTTTAAAATACTTTTCTAATATTTTCTTGTGGTTTTGAGTATGCTTCATTTAATTTACATCATGTTTGTAGTGGATTTTGGCAAGTTTTGGGTGGTTTGGGGCAGGTTTTGGGTGGTTTGGGGTGAAACGTGCGGCCGGTAAAAGACGGCCTGTTCACCAGTCATTTCCAGTTCCTGGACAAGTCCATTTTTAGGGAAGGGGTGTATGCACAACTACACATGTATGTACATAGAAGGAAAATACTATATTGTCTGCTTCTGATATTTACAACGTTGAATCAAGCAAAGAAAATGACAACTACAAATTTGCCGTTCACATGGGTTTAACAAGCGGCGTAATTTCTGTGTACATGTGTGGTGCAAAGGATATAACTCATATCTCAACATTATGATAATTGACGGAATTATCCGGCAGTTACCGAATAGGATAAACTATGTCACAATGTTGTCTGAGGAAATCAACTTGCCCTTAGTGTATGCAACATGGCGCCATGTTAGTATGGAAAGTCTGTTAAGCATGAAAGGTGCAGAGAATGCCAGTGTTAGGGCCACTCTGGTCACAGTCAGGTTTTGAAATTATAAATCAATGAATGAATTGACTAAGTTCTGTGCACTTTTTATCACATTAAAGATTACCAGTATTGAAATTGGTGGAGGGGGGGACAAACTGGGAAGGTGTTACAGCACTTGCCTTCTACTCACAGAATAGAAAATACAAGTCCAGTATTTGTTATAAGAAATTGGGTTTATTGTGCACGAGGTTGGTAAATAGAGATAAATACATTTTTCCTGCTTTCTTACACCCTGCAAATACAATAAAAAATACATTTACTACAATTATAAATAACAATACTGTCATCAGTGCATTATTGTTCTTCATGTATACATTGATTCAGTACATTCAATACGAATGACTTACTAACCCAAATATTTATTAATTATCCATATAGAGAGATAATGGACCAAATAAACCTAAACACAAAACAGTATGTAGAGCAAAAGTAGAGAGCAGACAGACAGACAAGCGTATGGACAGAATGATAGGCTCAGAAAAGAATATGCAGGTTGATAACCTATTAAAGATACTAAAATACATCAACATACATTTCAGAGAAATATACAGAATACATATAAACAAAACTGTTACATTAACTATATTATAAATCTATTTACCTTATCATATGGGACGAAGGTCAAGTCACATTTTCCTTGAAGCAAAAGAATCATCAGGCACTTTTCTTACTGCAATCCCATGACCAGCACCCTTTAGAAGCTCCAATGGAATGACCAACACTAACATGCTGTTCATGCTACGTTGTTTATACAGACAAGTAGCACACTAACCAATCAGAAAGTTACTTACCACTTGTCATACAATAGAACAACTCTGCATGAACAGCAATCAGGGTAGCTTCATTGCTCCGAGTGAACAAAACTCAAACAGGTAATCCTGGTTCAAGGTTGCCTAATTGGCTAAATATGTGTAAAATGAGAATAACAATAATTGGATCTGATGACTTTATTTCACTCATCAATGAGCACTAATTACATAAAATAATAAAATACCCACTTCTGCCTAATTAAAACATGACTATATGAAATTATAAAATATATGATCCTGCTACAGAGGTATAGTCAGACTATTGACCAAGTGTAAAACATTGACCTTGATAGTTATGTTTTGGGGGTCGAGGTCTTACTGCCTAAATAAGGGCACTGTGTAGCATGTTCCAGTGTTGACTACATCAAAATGAGAATTCATATTTTCAGGAATATCTCACACACTTGGCAGCCCATATATCCACGATTTTCTACAAATTAAAGTCATGATGTTATAGTTGGACTTACTCTGATGTCTTTCTTCTAATAAATTAAAATTCTCACACAAGTATGTGGGCTCGTTTTCAAGTTCCATTGGCTTATATCAGCTGCCTGGAATGCAATGGAAGCCAAGAATGCCAAAATCGGATTAAGTTGAAGTATGTTTCTTTAACAAAACGAATAAAAATATATTAATATTCAAGAAAGTGTTTATATAGCTTCTTTTTATTCAAGATACCTATCATCGTTTTAACCAATTTCAGTATTCCCTTCTATTTTGGCAGTTAGACCTCGACCACCAAAACATAAATGTCAGGGTTGATGTCTTACATTGTAGGACTACTATAATGTAAGACACCTCACCTGACATTTGTGTTTTTGGGGTTGCCATCTTACTGCCTAAATAACGGCTCAGTGTAATCTGCTCTGAGGTCAACTAACATTTGAACAAGACATTAGATTTTCAGGAATATCTTGGCAGCCCTTACCAACACTTTTGTACAAAATTAAAGTCATATTGCATTAGGCAGACTTTACTTCTCTTGATTTCTTTTTTCTATTAAATTCAAATTCTCGCACAAGCAAATACATACATGCTAACCATTATGCTTTTGGCATAATCATTACGCTCTCTCCCACCAAATTATGTTTTACACTGGCCTATTTATTGATTATATTTAATTGGTACAATAAAAAGTAAAAATAATGAAAAAAAGTTGTTTTTTGTCATTTTGTTGTCATCTCTTTAATTCTACTCATATAAATTTGAGATTCTTCTTAAATAAAAATGACACCTGTGTAAGAATAGCATACAAGTACTTATTTATTACTTATAGCAACTGTATTTCCAAGAAAACATTCAAGTCTTTTCATATATGATCGTTTCTTCACAGATTCATTATATTGATAAGCTAGTTAGGTAGCAGACCAATCTTTACTTTTAAACAAAATGGCAGCAGTCATAAAGCAGAATGCTTTACAGTGTGTGTTGTGGATGTTATATGATGGAAAATTTAGAGCAGAAGAATTCTTTCAAACTTCAGAACATGTCAGATTAAAAAAATGGACAAATCACACTGCTTTACAAACTTTAAAAGAAGAATATGAGAGTAATGTAATACAGTGCATTGAGCACATGATGATGTTCATTGCAGAATTCCAGTTCACGATCATTCAGCAAAAATTACACATGTAGACTAGTTAAAGTATGTGCTGAATATAGATGATTTTAATGTATAGATGATTTTAATGTGTATAGTTTGTGTTTTTATTCTCATACTAATCCATATGGATCTTGCCCTTTGTGACAAGAATTTTGAACAGCTGCTAAACCAGGTTAGTAGCAAAAACAAATTTTCATATGTGCTGTAATTTGGGCATGCAATATGTAGATTACACTTTTTACACCCATATTATGCTTTTTTGCCACTTAAAATAGTCATAACAATACTTATTCCTCTTGTTGGTTTGACATGTATGCAGATGGATCTGTTTTCAAGTTCTGTTGACCTCCATTTCAGGTGGCTGGAATGCAATGGAAGCCAGGAATGCTAAAATTAGTTAAAAGAATAAGAAGCATCTTGAACAAAATGAAGCTATCTAAACACTTTCTTGAATATTAATACACTTTTTATTCATTTCATTAAAAAAACATACTTCAGTTTAATCAGATTTTGGCTTTCCAGGCTTCCATCACATTCCAGCCAACTGAAATGTAGGTCAGCGGAACTTGAAAACATGTCCATTTGCTTGAGTGAGAATTTGAATTTATTAGAAAAAGACATGCTGGGACAATATCAGCCTTGAGCCGTAAACACAGCAAACAATATCTGAAAACTTTTTGCACACACTTCTAGACTTAGACACTGTGTCAACGTCTTCATTGCATTCACTTATTTCCTGTTCTAATGTGAAAAATCAGGCTTTTATATGCTCACATTGATGCACAGCAGATTAGGTAGTTGTTGTTCATCCATCTATTGTATCAGTTCATCTGTCTGTTACCAATTTTGTATCTCCACAATAACTTTAGTTGTCCATAATTTGCAGTTACCAGACTTTGTGACAGTTTGCACTTGTGTTAAGCAAGAATTGTATTAATTTCAGGTTCAGAGGTGAAGGTCACTGATTGAAAGAAGGAAAGTGATTTATGAACAGTAACTAGAATTCTTCACTATCTGAAAGGAGAAAATTGTTACTGCACAACAACTTGAGTTCTCCACCACCTACAGTTACTCAGCTTTGTGGTGTAAGGAAGAATGCAATTGATTTTGGAGTCAAAGGTCATTTACTCAGAGAGGAAAAATGGTTTCTGCACAGTGACAGTTCTACATTACAGACCTGGCCAATCTTTATGGATGGTCTGCGCTCAGAGAAAGGAAGAAGTCTAAAGATGTTGGGAGCCATAAGGCCAAAGGTCAGGGTCACACTGACTGAAAAAAAGGGCTTTTATGCACAATTTTGGATACCTACACACAGATCTATTGAACATAAGGCTGACATATAATGTGCTGTTCATGTACTCTTGTTTAGGTATGAGTTAATACCACTATAAGGGTATTTACTTTTGTTACATTGATATTACTTCTTTCCCTTCATTTATTCAGCGCTAATTTCTTTATGCTATATACATGTACTCTAAACATTTCAGTTATTGGCAGCAGTGAGCCAGACACAGACACAACAAAAGCGCCATCTATCCATTCATGAATACCTTAGTTTTGGTCTGCTTAAAGATGCTGGTATTAATATTCCAAGATATCGAGTGACGGACACAGCAGCTGAGGTGCCAAAACTTGTTAGGAATCTATGTAAGGCTCTTTCTATATCTTGGACTCACATACATTTGCATGGTCTTTGATTTTATGAATTAACATACTTTTTCATTTGAAATGAAAATGAACACAAAACCTATTTATTCTGTTGGTCTTTGTATTCTTCTGGTATATCTTATAAAGATTTTTGTGTATTCTTGATGTTGAATTATCAGATGGAATTGGCAGCGCCGCATTAACCAGCCATGTTTTATCTATATCCAGTGTTGGAAAAAATGCTTTTCAAACCCAATATGGTCCGTAATTAAGCTAGGAAAATTAAAAGTTGATCAAGTAGGAGTTTTGTCCCACCAGCTTTATTGTGATGAAATGGAGTTGTCACTTTGCTGGTGGTACATTGTTGTCAGGATATTAAAATTTTTTGTTCGCATTGAAGTTTTTGCAAGTCAGATTCGTAGGTTTTACATCAGTGCATGGACAGAATGGTGAAACTATTCTCGGTCTTTAGGTATGTAACAGAAAGGAAGTAATACCAACAATTTGAGTAAGTTCAAGAAATAATTTGTTTCTCTAAGTTATGGAGTGAAAATTTAAGAAACACTTGCACTATTGTGAATTAAATCCCAAATAATCCTCAGTGCCCTGTTGCAAGTTCAAATGTACAGAATGTACCAAGTGAATTCCAGTTGTCCTTATCGTCCTGATATGCCACAATAATGTAATCCAGAATGTCTTTGAATGTATTCTCAATAATGCAGAAGTAGTGTTTTAGTCAGAAAAGTCAGTGACTTCTTTGTAATTCCATGAATAACTTATACAAATGATTTCTCGCAAATTATATCTGAGCACAGATAAAAATGATTCCACAGACTGATCTTAAGATGGGAATTAAGAATTTATTTATCAAACCTCTATATACACAAATTTCACTTGACCTGTGACACAGTTTTCTGAAAAACTAATGGAAAATTTCATCAAGCTATCAACAAGTTTGCTTCCATTACATTCTGAGCTGGAAACAAGGTTAGGCCTTGAACTCAGATGTTAGTAAATATTTTTTAAAATATGACAAAACTTAGGTAGGCACAATCCTGAATGTGACAAAATCAAGTACACAATAAATTAAGTACACATAAAAACGGACCAAAATGGAATACCAAGCATCAGTGTTGCATCTAGGACAACAAAGGCAGGAGATACTGTGTTCCTCAGTCCTTCAAATCATGAGGGGGTGCACACAAAATTCAAAATGAAAATCAGTACCAGAAACTACTTGAGATTGTAGTAGATAATCTGATTTCTTTGCCAGTGTTACCATCTTGGCCATCATCTACACTGCAATGGCATCTTTTCTGTAGACACTTATATAGGGGTAGAAAATGTTTTAATATCCTTTGTTGCCAGGTAAATTACTGCAGTTTGCCCCACCCACCCACCCCCCTTGCCAAGATTGCTGTAATCAAATTTGCAACTTTTGTCATATATGTATAGTTCTAATTGCACACAGTACTCATAACTCATAATCTATTTCAGACTGGCAAAGAAAGACAATATGGTTTTGCACCTTGAGTGTGGGATTGCAGGTTTACACAACTGTTTTGACCTATGTCACTTAAATCTTTATCCTTGGCATGCTTTTTCATCAAGAAAAGAATCAGTCCTGTGTTTCTTTAGTGGATGTGCATCAACTTCTTTGTTGGTGCTAGCAGTGGCCAAAGTTACTTCAGGTGATATACTGTAAGATGGCAGTGAATATCAAATGTCCCTTTAAAACAATGTATCTGCAAATTAAAACATTCAAGTTTTGTGGTACACAGCTAAGTTACAATTCAAAGTTTTGACAGTTGCTAGTGTAACTTGTTTTCTGAATTAAGGTCACACCTATGGCAAGGAAGATTTAATTTATTTTTTTTAGGTTTGAATTAATGCCAGAATAGACCATGCAAACACACAATTTGTTATTTAATTAAGGATTTATTAATTTCAAACGAAAAGTAATTGAGACAACATGGATATTTATTATAATAAATGCTGGTAGATAAATGAGTGAATACCACATTTAAACAAGAACAGGTTCAGGAATGGAAAATTCCATGGTGCAGTTTTTTTCATTTTAACCAGAAATTCAAAAATGTTATTGTTTCATGAGTTTCTTTAGAACATGATAATATGTTTATTGCAATAAGTGTTAGTGTCCAAGGAAAATGTACAGTGTAGAAGACAAAGTGAAGTGGTAAAACTGTAAATTATCTCATTTTTAGCACTATTAGTGCATTAAGTACTACTACTTTCTTTTGTCCCTTTAAAATGTGTGTCTCCCAAATCTGGTATGGGGGTGTATTGTCCACTGCCTTTTGGGTCCTATTTGTAACACTACTTGAACAAGTTCAATTTTGACTGTATTTTCATCTTTCCAGAAGCTGACCACCCTGACCAAAACTTGATCCATATTTTATGCTTTCCTGATCTTACATCATTATGGCTGATGTTATCATTAACCCAGTATTATTAATCCAGTGTCTAAGCTGTCAGGGAACTATAAATTTTCCATATGAGATTTTAGTTTAGCCATTATCCTACATGCCAATATAGTATGCAGCAATTGTGATTGGTATTATTATTTAAACTTCCCATAATCCTTAAGTGAAAGTTAGCCAGCAGAAGGAGCTGTCATGTGCTCAACAGCAAGTACCAGTTTCTTCAACAAACCAATGAGAAAGTGTAATATTAAATCACAGCATTCAGTGTGTAAAGCCAAAGATGAAAGATACCTCTGCCATATGTTGTTGTGTTGGAAAAGGTGAAAGATAACACTACCCTATGTATGTGTAGGAAAAGGTGAAAGATAACACTACCATATGTATGTGTGTTGGAAAAGGTGAAAGATAGCACTACCATATGTATGTGTGTTGGACAAGGTGAAAGATAGCACTAGCATATGTTTGTATGTTGGAAAAGGATGAATATTAGTGAGCCTTGTTTCTTTAAGGATCCACCCTAAGCATATGGATAATGATATTAGGTAATGAGATGCCAACAACAATAGCAGTCGCTGAACACTCAGATGCTGAATTCAAGATAGTTTATGCACTCTGCAGTAGGTACCCAGAGGGACAAATTATGAATCAAATTTTTGTCATTGGAAAATATATCAAATTCTGTTATAATTTTTTAACAGGATCATTTTTAGCTCTAATCCTCATAGACCGTGAGAGTTTCTGGGATGGCTTGTTGCCCATCATATAGCATAAATTACCTATTGTCTGTCTGTCTGTACAAGTTTGTTATTGCTACTATTCTTAAACTATTTGGAGGATTGCCATGAAGCCTTACTTACACCTTCATCCCATGGTCTCGTTGGTCCTAAATGAAGATGGTGCTGCACAGACATTCCATTATTCCTGCCACAGCAGCCATCAGAAACTCTTATCACTATTCCTCCTGAATGGATGGTCATATCAGTATGGGGTTTTCACTAAAAGACATATGATTTCTGATTGGTCCTAAATGAAAAATGCCATTCTCATGCCCACTACAATCACCATCCTGAAAATTTTTTAACTAATCCTCCTGAACAGAAAGTCATATTGACATTAGTTTTCAAGAGAAGATGTCTTAAAATGTCTAGTTGGTCTAAAATAAAAATGGTGCCGATTAGATGTCTAATATGGCGACCGCAGTGGCTCTCTTGAAAATCCTATTATTGTTAGTCCTCCTGAATGGATGGTCATATCAACAACTTCTTATAATGTTTAGTTGGTGCTAATGAAAATGTTGTTATTGCTACTTCTGAGTTGATGGTTATATCAAGATGGAGTTTTCACTGAATGACTTCATAATCTCTAATTAGTCATAAATGTTAATGGTGCTGACCTGGTGTCCAATATGGCTGCCAGAACTGCAATTTTGAAAATCCTGTTATTGCTACTGCTTCTGAACAAAAAGGTGTATTAACCTGGGGTTTTCACAGGAAGACTTTTTATGATATCTAGTTGGTTCTAAATGAAAATGGTGCCACTTGCACAACCAATATGGCTGCCACTGCTGTCATCTTGAGAATGTTGTTCTTGCTACTTCTTCTGAATATATGGTCATATCAACATTGATTTCTGCTAAAAGAGTTCATTTATTATCAAGTTGGTTTTAAATGAAAATGGTACTGGTCCAATACGTCAATCACAGTTGCCATTTTGAAAATCATAACACCAATCCTCCTGAATGATCTTATGAGCATGTGTTTTTTACTGAACTACTTCTTATGATGTGTAGTTGATCGTAAATGATAAGGGTGCCAATCTGATCTCCAATATGGCCACCACAATGGCCATCTTGAAAATCTTATTCCTTGATGGCTGGTCATATTGATATTGTGCTTTCACCAGAAGACTTCTTATGATGTCCATATTAAAATGATGCTGATTTGATGTCCAATATGGCCATCTTGAAAATCTTGTTAACACTACTCTTCTAAAATACCAAGTGTTATGTATATTATGTTATGTATATTTAATTTAAATGTTTGTCTGCTAGTTTTAATTTTTTTTATTTCATTGCATGTTATTGTAATGTAACATTGTTTGCTGGATTTGACCTAGTCCAAAATTGAGTTCATTTCTGCTTGACCTGATTGACTTTTTTTATTTTTTATTATTTCAATTTCATTTATGTAAACAACTAATAATAACTTCATTATTCTCTGTGTGTATGAGTTTATTATCAGGATTATTATTCAAGTAAACAAAGAAGGAGTAAATATGCTGATCAGGGTCAAGGTTTTGGAGATTCCTAAGTGAATTTTGTAGGCTGTTGTGTTGTAAATAAGCAAGGCTTATTAGATCATTGAAGAAGGTTATTTTCCATTATGTAATGGTTGTTTTTAGAAAATGCTAATTGTGACCTGAGGTCAAGCAGAGAACTATATTATCTTGTGACTGTGAGGATTTTACCAGTTGTGCTTTAACATCTAGCACATTAAGTTGTATTATGTTGTGACCAGTTTGGGCTTAATTTTATTTTCTTCAAATTATTGAATTCAAGTGATTATTTTCTCTGGAAATAAAAAAGTGCTCTGATAAAATTCTTGGATAAAGACATTCATTGGAATTTATACTGAATTCAAACCTGGAATCATATTTCTGTGATTCAACAAGAGACTGTTGACACATCAGTACTTTGTAGGCCATAACAGACGCATCATTACCTTCAATTTTAAATCTCGTCGGGAGCTGAACTGAGTTTTATTCAGGACTTTTTATTACTAGGACTTGTGTCTTTAATTCTTGGATTATTTTTGGATTAAATTCTCAATACTGTAAGTTCTTTTTTCTCATTTTTCACTTTGTATTCTAGGGAGATAAATGATTTGTTAAATTTTACAAAGCTTGTTGTCTTCACTCTTTTCTGTTATTTATTTTAAGAACATAAACTCGTAACACAAGTGATTTTGACCTTGGATTTTAATTAGAAGCATTCCTAGTGTCTAGTTTGTCGTAGATGAAAATGATTCAGATTGTTCCCGAATATGATCACCATTGTGGCCATCTTGAAGATATTGTCCTCCAAAATGGATGGTTATGTGTACGTGGGTTTTCACCAGTAGACATTATATTATACTTGTTTTGTCATAACGAAAATGGTGCTGATCTGGTGTCCAATATGTCCACCACAGCAGCTGATTTGAAAATCCTGTTAGCACTAAAGAGTAACAAAAATAGTTTCAACACAATATAGAAAAAGGAAAAAAATCTTCTTATCTTGAATTCCTGGAAACTCTTTTATCGATAAGAACATCAGCCTCTTTGAGGGACTCTTGTCATTTCTTTACCAAACTTAATAAGTAACTTTTTTCTTTTTGAAAGTATGTTGATAGCCAAAAATTGTGTCAGAAAAGCTTATCACAAATGAAACAGTGACATTTGTATACTTGACTGCATATGAGTTTCTATGTTAAACATTCATGTTTGTGGTATATTTTCCCCATGGTGCTCAAGAGTATATTAGAAGTTCTTTGTTGAGCATGACTAGTTGTCATCAGTCACTAGCTTTATGCTTAAATATTCATTGCTTTTGTGTTTTATAACATATACACTTTATATTACATGTACCACATGTGACATAATACCTGCACATGCCTGAATTAGCACTCAAAGCACCTTTTTCAGTTGAAACTAGCTTTAAAAAATTCATTACAAACAACTTGTTTATTGATTCCAAAATGTCTTGTCAGAGTAAATAAGGATCACAGATATATTTTACCAGTGCTAAATATGGCATGGCCTGGGAGCACCCAACATAAACAACAAACCCTGAAACAGGTAATTTCTCCAGTAAAATGAAAACAAAGCAGGACAGATGTTTACTGAATGCTGAATTGCCACAAACAAAATGTAGAATGCCTGGAAATGAAATGCAATGCTAAATGAATGTAAACCAAATGATGAATGTATTTCAAAGAAAATAGAGCATCAATGCAAGAAACACAATGCAGAATGATGAATTATACACAAAATTAGAAGAAAACATGAATGTAGGTTGATCAATGGATTTGAATATGAATTTTTTTCCCCACTGCCACTATATTTTTATGGTTGAAAGTCATTTCACATGATAATCCAAAATTAGATTCTTTACACTAACAGACAGTTTTCACCCCACACAAGCTGTGGTCTTGTTCTCATTGAGGCCAAGATAAAACAAGCAACTGCTT
Organism: Megalonaias nervosa; assembly: GCA_016617855.1. Lineage (NCBI taxonomy): Eukaryota > Metazoa > Mollusca > Bivalvia > Unionida > Unionidae > Megalonaias > Megalonaias nervosa. The sequence continues at coordinate 20,149 of JAECUM010009607.1, read as the reverse complement.
TTGATGTCATATCATGGCCAGTGGTTGTATATGTATCATCTTTATTCTGATGAAATGAAATAACATTTGTTGACATTTTTAAAAGTATTTTAAACCTCATTTCTTTTGTGGATCATTTTTTATTATGATAAATTCAGTGCTGTTTTTGCATTTTATGTATATTATTTCAGTGATTCACCTTTTTAATTAGTCAAGATACAAAAGCTGTAGTTTATTACATTTAACACTCCTGAAAATGGAAAACCCAACTTAAGTAAATGCATTTCCATTTTGTTTGAAACAAGAAAAACCAAAATGAAGCAGTAGATGAAAGCAATAAACACGTAAAAATCTGAATGCATTTTTTAGACCATAAATGAAAAATTAAGAAGGCTGGGTGAAATGCAGACAAAGATAAAAGCAAACAGAATGTAAATGAAATGCAGTTTTTGGTCAAATTACCTGTCAGGGTTTGTAATTCATGTGTGCAGATACTTAATGGGTTCAGTGTTTGTGTTATGTGTGCCTTTATTATTATTACTAATTTGTCTAATTTATAGACCATAATATCCAGAAAGGACATGCTGTAAAGCTTATAACCAAGCTGACTAATTTATAGAGCATAGTATCCAGGAAGGACATGCTGTAAAGCTTATAACCAAATTGACTAATTTATTAAGAGTGTAATATCCAAATAAAAGATTAGAATAAGATAATTTTAAATGGTAAGAATAATACCCATTACAAGAAAACCCCACTCCCAACATAAATAAAAATAATTAAAGTCTTAATGCTTGTGGATAAATTGAAAGATATTAACTATAATTGGAACATTGTCTTATTTTAATTTACTTTGGTCATATCAATCCGATTTAGACACAAAACTGTACACAAGTATGAAATAGTACTAATTATTAGACGGTATTTGGCTACTCGGAGCATGGAGTTGGTATAGAAAATTAAGACATATCATTACAGCATGAAGAAACCTTTCAAATATGAATCATTTTAGCTCTTTGGCATGTTACAGAATCACTAGTGAAAGTGTGTACATTTCCTATGAATGAATTATTTATTGCTGCTTTAGCTTTTTCGTTGTCTTTTCTTCATGCATGTTTTTTTTCTTCCTTGCAGTAGAGACCAGTGTCAAAAAAGGTTGGTAAGTTTGCATCATGACAGTGTACTACCCAGAATATAGAAAGAACAGTGTACATGCATTCAATAATTATCATAGACCCAACCCCATCCCACAGCACCACCAATGGCATTAGCAATGCATAAGACAAAACAACATATGCAAGTCTTGTGTTTTGTGAAGTGTAGGAGAGCTAACAGCTCTGCTGGTAGTATGGAGGAGAGTTATTCACAGTATCAAATTATTTCAATATTAAAGTCACCATTTCTTCTCCATCAGTCTTGTCAGTATTGTATCCAAACACAGGAACATTCCATCATTGAAATGTGACCAGCTAAACTGAATTGCCTTTTATTTTTTTAGCAGACATTTTGGTATGCCTAAGTGCAAACAAACAGTGATGGCTGTTAATGTAAATATCAGCAAAGCAGAATTGCACACTCCAGAAATAATCACTGGTTTGATATGACGATGACGCTAAATAGCTAAATTGTTAGGAATAATAATATGTTTCATCATTAAACTAAATTAACATTTTAAAGACTTTCCGGCATCTAAAATATATACAACATCATCGTTTACGGCAGACAACATCATTTATCAAAAATGGCAGAAACTGTAAACAAATTAGTATTTATGAAAGGCAACTGCCATGAAATTTGGTAACAAAATTGAGAAGTTCACTCAGAAAACATCTGGAACACTTTGAACAATAAGATTGGGGAGTGGGATGGATCGCTCTCCTGGAAGCAATTTAAGAAGCACACAAGTGAAGCCATACTCCTCAAAACACAAGCCCTGCATATGGGCTGACCATACCAAGATATTTTCTATGCTTATTACTTTCTTCATTAATACCTATTAACAGAAATTACTATGAGCATACATATGTAAAAATTCCCTGGTCATACTAAAAAATGCTCAATGTGAACATTTAATTTCGTATATCATTACTAATTGGGAATAAAGGACTATATTGAATAAGGGCCATTTTCTGCCCCCTCTCCAAATGTCCTCATATGATGTATACTGTACACAGGAAGTGGTTAACATTTATTTCTGACATCAGTTTTGTGTTCACGTGTCTGTTGCCATGGTTACGGGGTGTCAAAACACTATCAAGAAAGACATGAAAAGTTGTCATCTTTTCCATTTACTTCTCATATATACTGCTGTACCATGAGCTATTCACTCAGTTTCAAATTTGCAATATGCGTTTTTATTATATTAGGGGTTATAAAGCTCTATAAATAAAGTTCAGTTTCTAAAACTATTTCAAAATGGTCCATCATAGATAAAAATATAATATTGAACTTACACATCAGCTGAAAGCTGTTTCTAAAATACCTTGACAAAACGATACTTAATCATAAAATACAAAATCTGTTCCTCAATAAAATATTGTTTAATATTATTGAATGATGTTTAATACTGCTGAATTATTTAAATGATTCTTTGATATTATTGAATATGACTGTAATGGAGGCGTTAATAGAGGCCTGCATATTCGCTTCTTCATCGAATATTTGGGTTTGTTACCTTCACTGGAAATGACAAATGTTCTTTATGTATTTATGTACTTTTATCCTTATATTTTCATGGCTATATAACACACACAAATTGTCTTCCACACCCCTTGAGGTAGCCTAGAATCAAACTATAATCTATTTATAAACTATGTATTCTTCTGTATTGATATAATATGGACATTAATAAGAAGTAAAATACTATTGTTTCAGCACTTTTAATGAACTTCTGAAAATTGTGAAATTTGTTTTAGAAGTAATGGCATTGGAGAATACATGAAAGAAACAGACTATAGGTATTGGACTCTATAGTCTTTTTGCGTCTATTTTTAAACCGGCGCAGGAATACTGCATAATACTGACTGCATACAGTTGTCTGTGAAATGAGAGGATGTACACATTTATAAAGAACATATACCTATAAAGACCAAATGGAAACACAATCATTTTATTATTCGTTTTGCAAATGCTATTAACCAGCACTTAGAGCTGCAAAGATGGTGATTTACATCGTGCAAGATACGGGGATTTATAGAATGAATGCAACTTTCAAGGAATTTTTGGGAACAAGTTTGCACATAAACTTGGATGAAAAACGAGTCAAAGTAAGTATTGTTCTAGCTTTTCATTGTTTAAAGTAACTATATATGACTATATTCTCTCCTCTCTCTGTTTCTTTCTTTCTCTCCTTCCGTGAACATGTAGGCCTATATTCAATTCTTTGTAGTGACTTAAAACTGGGGGCAATGAAGAAATTCAAAAACGTATATAAAAATTTTAACAAATAAAATAACGTTATATGAATATGCGTTCATATTTACCATTAAAGTAAAGCTAGTCACATTATTGATTTGACTACTATAATTTGACAGAGGTTTTGAAGGCAAATTTTGTGCATCAATATTTTCAGTACTGTATACTATGCAAGTAAGCCGACGTGCTTATCCATATTCCTATGCAAAAATCATGCTAATAAGTCACCGTAAGGTTTTCTATATAACCGGAGGTTCAGAGAAGTGTTAAAATGACGATCTATGCAAGCAAGAGACGACGAAGCATCTGATAAAAAAAATGCACTCACAAAACACAAATTACCTAATGGTAGCGGTTAACCAAAACTAATAGCAAATCCTGATGATTGTAACGTCCCCACTCATCCACCCACAATATGACCCAGAGGTGATACACTCATGTCATCTGTACAGTTGTGATGAACAACTGTTACTGTAATTGCCTTTTTTTTTTTGTTGGTGTATTTAACCTTGGACCCCTCTTAGATTCACTGGGAGGTGACCAGACAGAACTTGCAGTGACTGCACAGTCATCAGAGAGAATAAAAAGCATTTTTTAAAAAAACTATTCAGGCCAACATGGACATAAAAAGTCAAATTATTAATGAGTATGTCTTAAAAATATACCTTCTTGTATTCATTTGAACGTGGTATGTACATTGCCAGATTACTCATTAAGCATACTAATTATGTGCTTAGGGCACCAGCCCATCAGGGGCACCAGAAAAAGCTTATAATTATTTGCTGATGATAAAACTGAATGAATTATATATGATCATTTCAATCTGCATGTACAAGTATTTTGATTTGGAATGGTGGCAGCACTGGTTTTTTCCAGCCTTTTTTAGCTTTTGATATGTTTTTTTTAAATTTCAAATTTAGTAAGGGGGGTGGGGTGCTATAATATTTTCAGTGATGAGAGCCCTGGAAGGCCTTAATCTGGCTATTGTTATGTATTATCATTCTCTCTTCCTTAATGTCACACAAATAAGGTGGCATAATAATGGAAACATCATGATATGGCTAACAATTCAAATTATACAAAAGCATCATTTGTCTTACAACGTAAAAGGAGCCAGATGAATACTGATGAAAGTAGTGGTCAGAGTGTAGAAAAACAACTCATTTGATTCCTCATTGTCATATTCATATTCTGGAATAGATGATGCATCCTAAGATGACTAATTAGTGATGCTTTCTTTGTCAACTCATCTTTTACCCATCTTTTGCAGCCAAGTAACCATAGGAAACTAGATACATGGGCACAACACCCAACAACCCAAGCACCAACCTTCCAGGCAATGTTCCTGCTAAGCTGCACGTGTGCGTGCAGCTTGTTTGATGTCTTAGTGCAGCTAAATGTATTCTGTGCGCAGAGATAATTCTTTTGATTTCTCGTGAACACAATTTCTTCTAATTGATTACACTTGTTCGTTGTTCAAAATATTTTCAGTGTTGACATGGTTGAGATTAAAATTCCAGATTTTTGATTTAATGGCATTAAATCTATAATGATACTCCGGCCCTCTCAACAGGAAGATTGATGATCTTGATAATGGATGTTTAGGAGAACACAAACAAAATGTCAGCCTGTGAGCCGGGGGTCGTGACTCGTGACCCCCACCCACTTTGACGCACCCTGCCTGAGGATACAATTTCCGTTAAAAAAAATTTGCTCAGTAGGTTTTGCAGTCTGCTCAGTGGCCTTTGCTCGGCACTCACTAGTGTACATGCCTTAGAGGGAACATTGCTTCCAGGTACAGTACCATCTTTTGATGGAGTCCATGGAATATTTCAGCTTGTATTGGATCCACAGCAAATGGATTTTATTTTTGGAGTGGCGAGACTGGATTTTTACATGTAACAGACCTGGAAAATGCATGCGTGCCATAACCTCATAGTTCCCCTCCTCAATGAGATGCTCATTTGTATACTTTGGAGCCTGTTTGACTTGATAAATGCCCATAGTGATGTCACACAGGTAATCAACTGATATCCTGGGGAATTCATTCAGTTTCCAAGTGGATGCATCCATCTTGAAGTACAATTTGTGCTTACTCAGCAAGTTATTTTCTTGAACCAGGATTTAAACCTTATTCAGTTCCAGGAATTTATTCATATTCAAGCCAAAAAAGATGGAAATAGTCATAATCAGATAAGGAAGAAGGAACATCAAAGTTAAGATATGACTTTGTTTTAATTAGTTTCTTCACATTTTGTACAAGTGATTTAATATCAGTACTTGAAAAGTTTTCATCAAAATCTTTTGTTGCAGTGATAGATCGCAGGGACGTATTAGTGAAGTAGAAGATTTCCAAATGGAATTTGCAACAGCTACTATTTGACTTTATAAAAATTCTACACTCTACAAATGACTGGATTATGTCACATACTGGGACATTAACAAGGTGATTTTGATATGGTCTTTTACATACAACACAATGTCTATGAGATCTTGATGTCAATGGAATTTGAAGTTGAATTGATTGTGGGCCTTTTATGGCAGCATTTGAAGTATATTAGACCATTCGCCAAGTTCTCATATCTGACTTAAAGTATCATTTGTTGGGTGCTTTTCATACATTTGCAAGTATTAACTTTGGCAGTCATATTTAGTCTATAATGATACACAGAGCCTGTGAATTCCATGTAATCAGTTCTTGTAGGGATGGTGCCAGAAACTGATTTTATGAACAGTATCGAAAAAGAAACAACTCGGCTTATTATGTATTAATTATCTTAATTTTTGTTTTGTATCATAAATTCTTGTGTCATCCATTATGCCATGTTACATCCCAAAATTTTTATTCAGAATTGTTTTGGTCTGAAGATATTGTATGCTTGATATGTTTTATGGTTAGTGCCAACTCTTCCCCCACCATGTTTGTTTCCACTTAAAAATATAGGTAGATGGACATTCTTTTAGTATTATTATTATTAATTAGTAGTAGTAGTAGTAGTATTTTTAATAGTATTAATAGTAGTCATAGTAGTGGTACTTATATTCAAGCATGATGTTCTTTCAATAAAAGATTTTCATCTGTAATTGTTATTATATTTATGATTTTCTGTTATTATAATCAGTAAGTGTATAAAGTTATGACATTATCATTTAATGAAATAAAGAAAATATGCCACTGTAATAAATATGCAGTATTTAGATAAATAGATTGAACAACTTGTTTTGTTTATTTTTATTTTTGCAGGTTAGGGGCTAGGAATAATACCATAATCCTTTTCAATTAACAAACCATAAATCAATTCTCTTACTTTAGCTTCCTTCCTTACCTTTGCAACATGTTTCCCACTGTTTGGAAACAAAATGTGTAATTTCTAATTTCAGTAATTTCTAGAAAAATCATTGATTTAGCAGGCAAGTAAAAATTGATGTCAGTCCAAAACCAGTTTTTCTTGATTTGGAGGAGTAATTAGGAAAATGTGATAAAACATTAAGTCTTAAAAATTTAGCATAAACAATCATGTATATAAAAAAATTATACTATATAACTATGGAATAATAATTGCTTCACAACACTGGTTCCACCACAATCATTTTCTGATGCAAAAATATTTGGCCACTCTCCTCTAGTATCCTTTCAGACGAATATTATACCCACAGATAATTATTACACTTTAGAAACATTAAAATGATTTGCAAATGATTGAGGCTCATTTAATTGCTGGGTTTTTTTGCATATAAATAATACAAATAATAGTTTCAATTAAAAAAACATAAATCAGTTCAGTTACTGGGCTTCCATCGCAACTGTGGACAAGGTTCCCACTGTTTGGAAATGGTTTCTAATTTCAGTAATTGTTAGAAACATCATTGATGTAGTAAGCAAGTTTAAAATGTTTATGTCAGTCTAAAACCGATTTTTCTTCATGTGGATGAGTGCACCAGAAAATGATAAAAATTCAGTATGAAAATATTGAATATAATAATAATAATGAGGACTTTGTATAGCGTCTAATATTTAGAACCTCTAAGCGCTTTACATCATTTGACAACACTTAAAAAACAGATATAATGATATGATTACAAAAATAAAAAACAAACACCACAAAATTAGAAAACAGAAAACATGCTGTAAATATTTAAGGTAAGGAAACATTATTAGGTCTTTAAGTCTGTTCTTGCAATTGAAATATTTGAGTTTTAAGAGCGCTCTTGAATGAGATCAATATGTCTTTGTGTCTAAGTTCAGTGGGCAATTCGTTCCACTTTGCTGGGTCCTGGTATGCAAAAGAACGTTGTCCATATGATTTCATTTTCATAGTGGGAATAATGAGAATACGAGTGTCAGAAGAGGGGCATAAGTATCTTGCTGGTGTGTGTACACATGGGCGAGGTCGGATAGGTATGTTGGACTGGAGCCTGTCAGTAAAATGTAGCACAGAGAACAAATTTTGTGTTTAATTCTGGATCGAATGGATAGCCAGTGTAGGATACAGAGCAGTAGGGAGGCGTGCTTTGATTGTGGTACTCTAAGGATGATCCGAGAAGCTGTGTTTTGAACCTTTTGAAGTTTCTGGAGTAGATATTGAGACGAACCAGACACAATTGAGTTACATTAGGCCAGTCTTGAAAGTACCAAGGAACACACAAGTGTTTTAGTGGCATCAACTGAAAGATACTTGCGAATGGAGCTGATGCGTCTCAGCTCAAGATATGCAGCCTTGCATATGTTCATGACATGTTGGTGCAATGAGAGAGTACTGTTGAGAGTAACACCTAGGTTTCATATTGACTGTGTGAATTTAATGTTGGTGTTGCTGATATTTATTGTCTGAGGTAAAAGATGTGAATGAGAAAGTCTTTGTGTTGTAATCAGAATGGCTTCAGTTTTATCATCATTCATCTGCAGCTTGTTACATGTCATCCATGATTTCACATCGGAAATGCGCCTCTCTACACCTTGGATGGTAGCTTCAATATAAATATTGAAATATTGAATATAAATAACTTGTATGAAAGTTATAATATCTAATTATGGAAGAATAACCGCTTCACAACACTGGTTCCAATACCATTATTTTCTGATGCAGACATGATTGGCAACTTTTGTATAATTCCATTTTAGATGAATAGCATATTGATAAAAAATGTTACCTTGCATGACATACAAATAAAATGATTTTCAAATTGCGCATTATTTTTGTTGGTTTTGAAATCTGAGCAGTTACTAATTTTATTTTAAACCTGTAAATTGACAGCTGTTAATATCATCAATTTATGGATATTAGTTATTGAAAAGAAAGAAGAAAAAAAAATAAGGATCTTTGGGGATTCGAACTTGGTGCGACAATTTGACACACTAATGCTATACCATTTGAGTTATTGAAGCTTGCGTTTTTGTATCTGTATATTGCACAGATGACACATTTCTTCCAAGCAGATTTATATTATTTATATTAACTGCAGACCATCCTTTGTTATTTGCCCATTTAATGCTTTAATTTTAAAGAATTAATATTGTTACTATATGAAGAAAGACCCAGTGAACAAAATTTAATGAAACACTATGCTGTTTGTAACTGTTTTCCATCTGGAAATTGACAGATTCATTTTAAAGATTACGTGTACAGAATTACACTATAATAGTGAGTGAATTAAACATAGCAAACGGTATCGTGATGGAAGAAAAACCCCTGTTATATATGTATAAAATAAATAATATATATGTACTTATCCTATTATTTACAGCCTGCTTTTGCAAAAAACTGGCAACATAAAACTACAATTCCATTTAATGTTTACTCCACGTAGTCTTTGTTTACATATAGTTCCAAATGCCGCTTCAGCGCCTCTTTGAAAAATCGTGTTCTCAAGGCAGTTTAGAAGAATGAAAAAAGAGAGAAATGAATGCATAACATTGTTTTAAAAATATGTGAATATGTATTATTCCCAGAATTTTTAAATATAATAATGAAGGAAATAATATAGTGCACTCTAGAAATGCGGGTCTAATTGCTCACACGTAGTGATACATCGGCAGCTGCCGTGCAACAGGGAAAACAACGACAATGATACATAGACAGAAAAATTTCAGAATTTTTTAGTTTTTAGTGATTAGCGCAAACATGCTCACATAAGTTAATATGAGAACCCAAAAATTTTCATAAAAATTAATTAATCAGTGTAAACACCTTGTTTGAGCAAGCCTGTGCTTAGATTCTATTTATAGTTTCAAGTTGCTCAAATGTAGCATTTTCTCTTAAATTTCCCATACCAGCCCATGTTCAAAGGTCATGTTTAGGTATGAAAAAGAAATTTATCTGCATATTTAATGCAGAATAGGGTGATTTATACATCGAATAATACAATGAGACACAGAGTTGTGATATTTATAAGAATTTTTTTCCCATAAAAACGAGGGCAGAAAATGGCCCTTATTCAATATAGTCCTTTCCTGGCAAAAGAAGCTATTTTAGCACTGAGTGACTTGCATTTTGGATGCACGTCTATATATCCTGACACTGTCACGTTCAGCTCATGTGAGATGAAGATTCAAGATATCATCAGAAATCTACTACATTATACCTTCAGATTAGTGAATTCTTGGTAGCCTGTGACAGAAAGATTTATGTCTTGTTCATAACCTCAAATGAGAGAAATCATATAGGCCTTGTTTGTTTCATTCTTTTTAGTATTAAAGGCTACATGTTTTGTTTTTTGTTTTTGTTTATTCCTCATACACAATACCATTTTGTGAACAGCTTTGTGAGTGACATCAAATGTCAGATTTCAGAAATTCAGCAACAAAAGCTAAACCTTTTTCCAAGACATAATGGCTGTACCTGTTCTTTGCCTTAGGCTGGGTCACTGTCAGTAATTGTTTTACATCATTATCATACACATGGAAAGTTGAACCCCATGCAGATCTTGGAACACTACACATGCATATTGGTGAAAACTGCACACCATGCATAACAATGAAAGCTGCACACCATGCACGTTGAACACTACACATGCATATCAATGAAAGTTGAACACCATGGAACACTACACACCATGCATATCAATTGAAGTTGAACACTATGCACATCATGGAAATCTGCAAGCTGCAGAAGAAGTTAAAAATTTATTTTAGAGATGTGGACAGCAGTTGTACCTCCTTTTTCAGAATGGCACCTTTTCAAATGAATGGGGAACTTTTTTGAGACCAAATGGGCATTTTGTGGACCATATGGGTATTTATAAGGAATCAAAGGGACATGGGAGACCAGCGGCATACTGTTAATGCCAAAATGATTAATCTTTTTGGTAGTGAATACTAATAAAGTAACCACTCAAATGTATTTCTACGTAACAACCAATTAATGAAAAAAAATTGTGTACGCGATACTTTAGTCCTGCAAGGTAGACAGAGGTGTAGGCAGCAGAGGAGATTGCATGGATGGACAGAGAAGAGTGTATTGAAGGGTTGAGCAGTGGGTTGGTAAAGTGTCCCCAATTTCTATCATTTATGTGTAGCTGGAGCACTTGAAGGATGAGATCTAGCCCAGGCATGGGCAAGTTCCTCCAGGGCACAGGACAGATAAGTGAGTTTTAAAGTCACTGTAAAGGCTGTATTTTGTCTGGTTGTGCTACATTAATCCATCTGATTATGGGTTCTATGAGGGATTAAGATTTGAAGGAGAAGAGATATCACTTAAATTTATTAAGGCATTATGTGTATATTTTGTTCATGCAGCGTCATAATTGGATCAAATTATTGTACATTATTCATAGTTAACCCTTGAACAAATATTTTATATTTGTAAAAGAACATTTTGGGGGGAAAATATTCAAGTTTGGAAATCTTATCACTATTCCACTTGAATGGATGGTTATACCAGTGTGGGGTTTTCACAGAAAGGCTTCTTATGGTGTCTAGTTGGTTCTAAATAAAAATGGTGCTAAATCTGGCATTCAGTCTGGTCACCATAGAGCCATCTTGAAATCTAGTTATTGCTACTACTCCTGAATGGATGGTCACATTAGTATGGGGTTTTCAGTAAAAGATTTCTTATAATGTCTAGTTATTGCCAAGTGAAAATTGTGCCGATCAGATGACCAGTATGACTACCATGGCAGGCATCTTGAAAATCACATTGTAATTCATATAGAAAGTTGTATTGATTTGGGATTTTCACCTAAAGCCTTCTTATGATGTCTGGTTGGTCTTAAATGAACAAGGAGTGAATCATGACGTCCAGTGTGGCCATCCTGAATATATTGTTATCGCTACTTCTCCTGATTGGATTGTCATATCAGCCTGAATTCTTACGATGTCTACTTGGTCCTAAAGGAAAAGTTTTCACCAAAAGACTTATTAATACTCTAAAGAGAAGTAGCACATTTTCAGGGATTGGTGTAAAGTCAAAAACATTGTCCCATTGAGTGCCTCTGTCCCATTAGTAGCTGACTTTGTTTTTTGTTTTTTTTTTCAAAAAGAAAACGTTGACTCTGAACATTATTATGGGCTACCATTCTGTGATAACGGACACATTCCATCATCATGGCAAGGAGGATCTTGATCATAAGATGTCTCTGATTTGTTGTCCAACTTTGACTTACAATATTTACTGTATATGTTGGGACACCATATTTGTTGGAACACCATAAATTAATTTTTAAAGTAATTCTTTTTATGCACAGTATGTTCTGTGACACATTGTTTTATTCAAGTCATAAGTTATGGGACACCTTTTAAATCATTCGAAAATTACATGTCAGAAAATGCACTCCAACTGAAGTTTTATTTAAAATAAATATAAAACTGGGGGCTTGAGATAAAACTCTTTAATCCACTGCAGCAGCATCTTGTCAACCCAACCATTCTCCTGCACACATACAATCCATCCTTTTGGTGCATGAATATTTTCAGCAGTCTCATTCCGTGAAAAATAATCATTGGAGACAACAGATCTCCTAAAGCGGAAACTGCAAGGACTTTTTTAAAAATCTGCATTCAGTCGTGCTAATTCTCTCACTTTTAGCCACCATCTTATCGACAGTCAGTCCAGGAATGAGATCAAAGTACACTGGAATTTCATCCATGTTAATGATCATATTGTAGGCAAAATCATCATCTTCTGGCATTCACGAATTCATCGAATAATTTTATTTTCTCCAAATCTTCTGGGTGATGCTGCATCATTGATATCTGTGCACGAAGCACTATGTTATGTCACTTTAAAAATTCTTCCATTGTTCATTTTATTTTCAAAATTCCCTTGAATACCAGTAAAAAGGAACCAAAGTTGGCTTCCCTATGTTGGCCGACTATGTATATAAAAAAAAAATCTTTAACAAATTAAGAAATTGGCACACTTAGAAGAATCCAAAGTTGGCTTCCTGAGGTCAGCTTACTTTGTAATGAAATTACCTTTGAATTTGATATCCTGTTGGTAAGTTCAAACAATGAGTTTATTGCACACTGCCAGTTGCGTTTATTTACTACCCAGGCTTCTATTTGCTTGGCATCTGTAATTATAATTAATACAAACAGACATTGATGTTTGCAGGTAATTAGTGTTTACAGCAATAACTTGCTTTAATAACTCTTTTTGTAACCCCATAGCTGCCAAGTGTCCCGTATTTTCCGTATTTGTTCCTTATTATGGACCCGAATACAGCCATACATTTTTTTCTTGTTTAAAATCCATTTTTTACTATTTAAAAAAAATTAGATTACAAATTTCCTTGCAATTTTCTGATTATAACATGCACCCTGAGAGTAAATATATCACATCTATATAGGGATATGAATTCTAAAATATGATTGGTTCATTCAAAATCGAGGCCAGTCTTAAACTACCAAACAATTGCTATGACAGTATCTCATCTTCATAGTATTCAGCTTCTTATCATGCTGAAAAGGAAAGCAGAAGATCCAGAATTTTTTCCAGCAAAGAAAAGAAATTAGAACTGGAAGGACAACTGTGCCGTCATGTTTAGATTTGTGAAAATATCTAGTAAAGGAGCAAACCTTGCATTTCACAAATTGTGTAATTGTGATTTCGCTATTGGGCATGGTGGTGCCAGTGACATAAAACAGCATGAAAAAGCTAATAAATATCAGTTTGCTGCTTCATCATCAACAACTCAGACTGAATTTGTGAGATTTGTAAATGCCAGAGAGAACCTTGATGTAATTTGATTGAAGTTCGGTTCACTTAATTTCTTTTAGAAATGAACCTTCCTCAGTTACTAGTGTTGCTGGCAATTTATTTTGCACACTTTTCCACATAGTAAAATCACAAATTATTACTCATGTGCTAGAAGAAAAATGGTTCAGTAAACAAATCGCACAGAATTCAGATCATCAATGAAAGATGATACATTGGAATTGATAATGATTGAAAAAACAAGGTGTGGAAAAAAGTTCATATAAACAGCCTGTGTCTGAGTGTGTTTTTTTCTTGTATCTTCTGAATGGGCACCAGAATGGAACAGGGTGCCCATTCAGAAGGTGCATGAGTAGAACACATGCATCTTTGATATTAAATAATTAAGTAAGTTACTTTACTGATGGTTATATATGTTGTAAATAGTTACATATGCATTAAAGTTTTAAAAATCAGTATTTGATCCTGAAAATTGGTATTTTGGTCATAAGCAGTATTTTTTTACTTTGGGTTTGGCAGCTATGTAACCTATGCTAATGAAAAGATTGTCATTTACACTCACAGTGAATTTATTTTCAGATAATGATTTTTATTTGTGAAATACTGTGGTATAGTTAATCTGGATGTAATGCAATCTTGCTTATTTTGCACCTAACATGAAGTCATGCATGAATGGCAGATGCCTTCAAGCAATCGGTTGATATTTCCTCTCTCGTTTGTGATTTTGTTGGATCCAGTTTTCAGTCAGATAACATAGTCAGACCTTAGAGTACAGCCAAACAAGATTGTTCACGTCAATGAACAATGTGTCTTGTGTTATCTTGACATAAGCAATAGATGCTGCAGTATGGATGCCTATGCTACATATACTGAGTTATGGATATATTTTTTCTTTAATGCTCATGATGGAAAAAAGGAAGAAATGAAAATAATACAAGGTTGGTTTCTTTCATTTTATTGTCAAATAGGTGTTCTGTTTATCTATTTTATTGCAACATGCAGTGGGGGGAGGGCACAAATTCAACACAGATTTATTTTGTTTCTTAAGTTCTGGGACAGAAAAAAATTATTTTATCGTGGCCCAAATATATTCAGTAAATACGGTCGACCTAATTCACTCACTTTGTTCCCTAAGTGGAATCTTTCCTTGGTTCTGACTTGGCTGAATTTAAACAAGTTCAAGACTTTAGCCAGGGCCTTGCTGAAGCTCTGTTCATACAAAACCTTTTTCCTTATAGCATTAGCTTTGGCATGCAGAATCAGTGAATTAATTGTCCTTATTGCTGACCCAGTCTACCTTCGTTTTGATCAATGGCTTGGCAATCCTTTTGACACAACCTGGTGTTGTCACCAAGAACAGGTTGCCATCACTGGGCAATCAAAAAGGGATCATATGTCTTCTCTCCCAAGAGGCTTTCAGACAGGAGCCAGTATGCGCTCAGACTTTATCTGAAACAAATTCATGGGAATCGAAGACTTCTTTTTCTCCCAGTTAAACCTGGGAAAGAGGACATAACCCCTTAAGCCCTCTCATCATGGCTGAAGTGGGTAATATGTACTGTGTACTCTGACTTATCGCCAGAACAGAGTCACCTCATGCAGATCTCTGCTCATGAAATAAGAGCAATATCTACATGCCTTGCCTTTGAACATAATGTTTCTATGAAAGATTTTGTCAAGGCAGTCAGTTGGAATGTAGTCAACCTTCTCAAGATTTTTTCTTCGAGACTTGGCTCCACAGCGAGACTCTTTATATCTCATAGGCCCTGTCTCAGTCATACAAACTGCTACCAGACTGATTTGGCATCAGCACAACCTCAAGACAAACACCCTGCACAGCTTTTGCTGGATTTGCCTAAGAATTTCATGCAGTAAGAAGATCCCTTTATTTCTTCTTTCTAGTCATAATCCACGTCGTTGCAGGTATTGCTGCTCACAATTAGGAGAGTTGGTTAACCTTTATATGGGGAAACAAATATTCTCCCCTTAGAGGTTACCAGGCGCATAGGTTAGATGGTCAACATTCCCTCTATCAGTTACCTACTCTCCTAATGTTAATGTGATCAAAGAAGGTATTCGCAGGAGAATGCAAATTTATTAGTAAGTTTAGAATTCTTGCCCGATCAAATTACTTTAATACCCTTCTGGCCTCCCTGCAGTGTGAGCATCCTGTTGCACAGTGTTTTGCTCCACTATAAACTAGTGCAACCTGTAGGTGGCAAGGGTAGATAATAGGCAAAAGGTTTTGCCCTTTGTCTATATATTGTAGACAGAAAGACAAATTTTGTCTTTGGAAGGGTTGGATTTGGGAGGTGGTAAAGCTTATATTCTTAATGTTAATGTGATCGGGTAAGTATTCTAGGGGAAACATTTACTAAAAAATTTTGCTCTCTGCTCCCAAATGGATATCAGTTTGCAGTTTTCACCATTAGACTTATCAAATTACCTTTTATATATACTATTTACATTATCCATTGATTAGAAACCATCATATATTATCCTCTCCATCTCATTGCTTTGTTTTTGCTTTTACTTGCAGGTTGATCTTTTAACCACCTTTTTTTAATTAATCATATGTCACCTGTTTGTGGCACTGGATAGTCTTACAGTGCTGATGCACAGTACAATGCCAAAAATGGTGAGTCATACATGCAGTATGACTGCCATGATGGTTGTCATGAAAATCTTGTCACTACTGACCCTGATCAGATCATCATTATGACATGGGATTTTGACCATAAGACTTTTCAGGATGTCTACTTTGTTCTGAATGAGAATGGTACCAACCTGACATCCAATATGACTACCACAGCAGCTATTAGAACATTTTTTGTTGCTGAAGAATGTCAGAGATGATTCAACAATCGGCTTTAAAACAAAGAAGTGGTCTTATGTTGGAAACTCTTTTCGCCCTGTCAGACCAGACTTGCACTTTGCATTTAGTTGCATTCTTATAAACAAGTCAATAGCCCACATGATAACCTTGATTTTAAAGATAGACCTGGGACCCCTCTATCACTTACCTCTAAATTTTTGAGTATGATGATTTGTGCAGTTTTCAATGCAATGTGGTGTATGGTTAAAGAGATACTTAAGCTTAAACGTACATGACAAAATATTACCATCAGGCCTTGTACAACTAAAACAAATTCGGTGACTCAGTTCCATGTGGTGTCTGTGGAGGAACCCATCACTGTGAATCAGCATGGTTATTCAGCACTGTGAATCAGCATGGTTATTCAGCACTGTGAATCAGCATGGTTATTCAGCATGGGAAGCAGGTGTATTGTTGGTGGCTGTAGCAGTATTAGTATGTCGTTGCCATCTCTACATCTAAAAAAAATATAATGTCATTAAGTAACAGTTTCGTTATCCACTAGATGTCCAATGAAAATGCATTGTGTTAATTCATTTGCAAAAGAGGGGAAGAAAGAAACTGCTGACAACTGCATAAAACAAGTAAATCTGTACTCAAACAACTACATAAACAGTATTGTATATTGGATGGGGAAGATTCATATGCAGCTGCTGTTTACAAAATTCTCTGTAAAATGTATTTCTCCTTTGAATACATTCCCTGATCACATTAACATTAGGGCTGTAAACCTGCTAACTCCCAAATCAGCCTACTAAAAGAAGACAGTGCCTCTTTCCTCTCTATATCATATAGACAAAGGGCAGTAACTCTTGCCAATTCTCTTTCCACTTTTAGGTCTCTCCAGTTCTTAAACTTTGCTTCCATACACGTCATACACCAGAAAAGGTCTCCTGTTAAATCCAAGTCATTATTTGTGAAATTCAAGTCATACATTCAAAATTTTAGATTTATTTAGATTAATATTAATTTCATAAACAGTGGTTTTTCGTTATGTTTTTAATTTGGTGGATAGTGTTTATCACTTTGTCAGACTTGGTCAATTTAGACCGCATGGTACAACACACTATTGTTGATGCATGTTGACTTTAAGTGTTCATGCATGCTATTTCTAGTTTGCATACTGTTTATAACAGGTGTTATTTATTGATAGATTGACATATTAATTATCAAATATTTATTATTTTTGAAATGCCTTCTAAATGCAGTAAATGCATGAAATTCAAAATAAGGAAAGATACATGTGAGTTCTGCCTGGTGTGTACCAAATGTATCTTTTTCTTCCCTTTGCAACGTGCAAATTGGGGTCCGAGGACACCTGGTCTCCAAAACAATCATCAAAATGGAAAGAGAAGAAGGGAAATTCATGCCAGACCAGTTCAGATATAAGTAAGTATTCAACTGAGTACAGAATCGGTTGAGACCCTCCCACTCACCCCTACCTAAAATCAGAGGATGACACCTACTACCATAATAACATTGGCAGATTTGGGGGAGACAAACACAGATAAGTGCAGTTGGATACACCAGCCTTTCACCAACTTATGCCATGACTGGTGCAGGAGATGGTGATGCAATTCCTGGATTAGGCCAAATTTGACCTGTCTTTCCATCTTTGCTAATTTGATAGTTTGGGTATAGCAGGGGATATTCTCCATTTTTTGTCATCCCAGTGGGAGTAAGTCCACCCCCAAGTTGTCTCTTGGCCATAAGACCTATAAGACCTTGTCTCTTGGCTATAAGACCTATAAGACTAGGTGCATGGGGTATTTTTCAGATCCATTAGATCCAGCATGTAGTACCATCTTGCTTTCCTGAGTCATACCAACCATCCATCCAGCATGCAGTACCATCTTGCTTTCCTGAGTCATACCAACCATCCATCCAGCATGTAGTACCATCTTGCTTTCCTGAGTCATACCAACCATCCATCCAGCCCAACTGCCCCATCATAGCCACGATTAGTGATCTTCGTGAAAGATTTGACCATTTAGTAAGATATATGGCTTCTTATATATACATATGTATATATATATATATATATATATATATATATATATATATATATATATATATATATAAATAAGGACAGATATATTAGTGAAAGACCCATTTGTATAGTTAAGCCATCTCTTACAAATGCAGATCTGGACAGGAATGTTAGCAGAAGAAGCCTCCATCCAGCCATTCTTTTTGGACATGACAGGTATTGAAACCAACCAGACCAGTTTCTGCACATCCAACAACAGGGCTAACCAGTCTCATGGTGGACCAGCAAGCAACCCAGATGTGAGAAAATTGCCAGGCAGAGCCACTTTTACCTGTATTCAATGCTTTCCTGCAGGGTATTAGCAGTGGTTTCTTTAAGGATGATGGCATTTTGTTATCATTACCACAGAGCAAGATGGAAGTTGACAAGGACCAGAGTAATACAAACATACTGTGTGAAGATATTTCTGTGCTCTACTCTGATCTGACCATGGAGAGGACAGAGTTTAATTTTAAGGAGATATACTGGGCGTTGATGGCTTTGGAATGCCCTCCACCTCCAACCACTATGCATGACCATGCAAGACTATAAAGTCACGACATCTGTGGTTAGGAGGAGTCTGCATCATTCCGGCTGCTTCCAAAATCAGCAAAAGTCAAGGAGAGTAATGCAGACATGCAACCCTCCCATTGTTTGCTGGACACTCCCTGAATTCAACTGCACCTCCCGCACTCCCACATTATTATTTTTTCTCCCAGAAAAAATTTGTTTCGTCCAAAAAGAATCGAGAAAAATTCATTTCGTTTAATGAAAAATGTTTTGGAAATTCCCCAGCGTGTAAGACCAGAAGTGTGCAGAAGTTCTTTGAAAAGCATGCAAACTTGAATCCATATGTTTGGTGATCTCTTCTACAATGTCTAAAAGAAAGGGAGATTTGGATGAAGTTGGAAAGTCAAAAAAATATAAAACTTCTTTCCAAGCTTCTTATAGCCTGGAATTTCCATGCCTGACTCGTGGAAGTGATAAACATTCAGCATTTTGCAAGACGTGCAATTCATGCAATTCATGTTTCAGTGTTGCCAGTGGTGTGCGTGATGATTGTCGTCAACATCATTTTTAATCTTACTGTTTATTTTGATGGCCTTAATTGTATGCTACAAATTGTAATTTGAGTGCCAGCATTAAAATTACGATTATCTTTAGCGAAATTAGGATACACTGATAGATCGGTTAAATCAGGTACAGTTGAATAAACGACAATTGAATCGATACATCTGCAGATTAAAAAAAATACTAAGACTTCATTATTATTATTATTATTATTATTATTATTATTTTTTAGCCATAAACCCGAAAATGTACTTTAACAATTTAGACTCATCAGCTCTTTCCTAAGAACTACATCTACATGCCTAAGATACATAGTAAGATCGGGAAGAGAAACAAATACTTAATTGTTCCTGAAGTTTTAATAGAAAGTAAGAAACATTAAATGCAATTCATTTTTGTGAATGAATGCAATTTATATTTTGTTATCTTTTGTTTCTGAGTCAGTATTTTAAATTTCATGTACATTATTTCACAGGCTCTTAACATCTGCACAGACAAAGAGAAACACCCAGGATGTGTCAAATTTTTTCAAACTTGTAGATTCATCCCTTGAAGAAGCTGTGACCAAAGCTGACGCACTTTTTACTGGGTTTCTGATTGAACATAATGTACCTCTCTCTGCAGCCA